>MU225537.1:4581112-4640640 GCA_018584345.1 Thuja plicata
CAATGTGTCCCTGGGGGTCAAAGAGGGTCTTAAGGGGTCCTAATACACCTTCTCACACGTTAGGGCCCCTAGGAAGTCCCTATGACCCCTTTTGACACATTTGAACACTCAAGTGTGTCGCAAGGGTTCGTATGACCCCTTCAAACACACTTTAGTGTTCCAATGTGTCTTTGGGGTTCATAGAGGGACCTAAAGGGTCTGAGTACACCTTCTCATGTTTTAGGACCCTAGGAAGTCCCCATGAGCCCTTTTAACACATTTTAACACTCAAGTGTTTCCCAACGGGTCGTACGACCCCTTGGAACACACTTGAGTGTTCTAATGTATCCCCAGGGGTTACATAGGAATATAAGGGGTCCTATTACACCTTCTCACATGTTAGGACCCCTAAGAACCCTCTATGACCCCTTTGGAAACCTTTTGGATGCCTTATACTGGTGCAATTAAGCTATATATTAATATGTCCTAAATAATATATATTATATATATTATACTTTATCTTATTATATATACAACAATATATAATATATAATACATATTATATTGAATATATATTCTTTACTATATATTATATCACATCACACACACACACACACACACACACACATGTCATCTATAATATATATTATATATACTATACTTTATTTTATTATATATACAACAATATTTAATATATAATATATAATACATATCATATTGAATATATATTTTTTACTATATATATTATATCGTATCATATATATATATATGTGTGTGTGTGTGTGTGTGTGTGTATATGTATATATATATTAATATTATAATATAAAATATATGTTACCTACAATTTAAATATAATGAATCTTCCCACTACCTTTTATATGTAAATGTTGAATTATTTGATTTAGGTCCCGCCATTTTGTCAGGTACCCGATAATAAACTAGTGTAACTTTTACTAAAATATTCCCACCCCCCACAAACCATAGAATCATGAAATTTCATACTTTTTTCACTGGTTTTGGATGTGTTGCAGATAAAAAAAGTGATTTGGGGCCCATTTTTTGAGAGTTAGTTAATTTAAGCTATTTTCTATCAACTTTTGGTCTCACAATGGGAAGTAGCAGTCATCGAAAGTAAAAATGGAAGAGGAACCTATGAAGACACCTAGGGTCACCATGGATCCAATCAGAGATAGAAGGACAAAAGAATCCTTAAAGGTTAATTGGGATCTAATGGCAATTTGTAACAATCAATTTGATTTAAAAGTTAAATGTCCTAGAAGTCCTGATAAGGACTTAGGACCAAAATCATGTATGGGTGGCCAATAGTGCCAACAAGGGATCTAAGTACAAATTTTGTCAAAAATAGGCAATGAAAACTCATAATTTTTTATTATTTACTTATGTCATTTGCATGGTTTAAATTCTTACAAGTTTGATTGTTGTTTCTAATGCTTTAAGGATATTATTTTAATCATTTCAAATAATATTTGATGCTTTGAAAGTTCATTTGAATTAGATTTCATCAATAGGTGTTGACTGGTCTTTGAAAGCAATAGATTTTACTTAGTTTGGTATTTTTGCAATGAAATGGATCATTCCATGAATGACAACACTCTGATTCTCATGGAATGATGCCATTATGACTTGTACAATATTATTCTAACATGATCTTCTAGAAGGATGTCATTATGCACTTGTAACCTATCAAGACAAGTTGTTTGGGGTTTGTTGGGACCCTAGGAAGTCTTCTGGTTAGCCTTTTGTCATTCAAAAGTCATTTGACCTCTTGGAGCAAGTGGAATCCCTTGGGTACACTGTAAGACCTTGGGATTGTTTTACAAAGGTGTGGAGTATTGTTTTCCAAATTGTTGAGATATCCAAGCCTCTACATCATAAGTGCAGATGGATACATACATGATAGATATAGAGGATTCACTGTGCAGTGAGGGTCAATTAAAAGTAGCTTCATAGTGTATCTTTCAAACTATCCATCCTGGTATCAAACCGTTTGCTCCACTAGCTCCAATTTTCTAGGTAAACACAAGTGACAACCCTGTTCCTCTCACGAAGTCATTGGAATTCTCGCAACTACACTCAAACCAAATGTCCCCAAGATGCACTAAGCAATATTGGGCAGCAATCTTCCAAGGCTCGTATCTCAGACCTCATGAGAAGTATCGACAACCCTCAGGGGCTACAAGATCATATTGCCGAGGTCTACAACAATCTCTCTTGGTTTTGGGTGATTCGACTTAGTTTGAATTTGGAAAGGCAATCTCAGTCGATGCCAAAACTTGCAGTAAGGGTCAGTTGAAAGTAGCTCCGTAGTGTATCTTTCAAGCGTCCATCCTGGCATTAAACCATCTACTCCATCGGCTTTGATTGGCCAGGTAAAGGCCAGTGACAACCTTGTTCTACCCATGAACTCATTGGAATGCTCGCGACTATGCTCGACCCAAGTGTCCCCAAGGTGCACTAAGAATGATTGGAAAATGATCTTCCAAGGCTCGTATCTTGGACCTCATGAGACATATCAATAAACCACTAGCGGCTACAAGATTGTGTTGCCGAGGTCTACAAAAATCTCTCTCAGTTTTGGGTGATTCGACTTCATTTGAATTTGGCAAGGCAATCTCAGTCGATGCCAAAACTTACAGTGAGGGTCAGTTTAAAGTAGCTCCCTAGTGTATCTTTCAACCTGACCATCTTGGCATCAAACCATCTGCTCCATTAGCTTTGGTTGGTCGGGTAAACACAAGTGACAACCATATTCTTCCCATAGAGTCACTGGAACACTCGCAACCACGATCAACCCAAGTGTCCCCAAGGTGTACTAAGCATGATTGGGCATCGATCTTCTAAGGCTTGTATTTCAGACCTTGTGAGAGGTATCAAAAAACCATCAGGGGCTATGGGATAATGTTGTCGAGGTCTACAACAATATCTCTTAGTTTTGGGCGATTTGACTTTGTTTGAATTTGGCAAGGCAATATCAGTCGATGCCAAAACTTGCAGTGAGGGTCAGTTGAATGTAGCTCCATAGTGTATCTTTCAAACCGTCATTCCTCGCATCAAACCATTTTCTTCATCAACTCTAGTTGGATAGGTAAATGCCAGTGAGAACCCTGTTTCTCCCATGAAGTCACTAGAACATTCACGACCATGCTCGATCCAAGTGTCCCCAAGGTGCACTAAGCACGATTGGGCAGCGATCTTCTAAGGCTTGTATCTCAGACCTCATAAGAGGTATTGACAAACCATTAGGGGCTACGAGATCATGTTGAAAAGGTCTACAACATTTTCTCTCAGTTTTGGGTGATTTGACTTCATTTTAATTTGGAAAGGCAATCTTAGTCGATGCCAAAACTTGTAGTGAGGGTCAGTTGAAAGTAGCTCCCTAGTGTATCTTTCAAACCATCCACCCTGGCATCAAACTGTCTGCTCCATCAGATCTAGCTGGCTGGGTAAATGCCACTCACCACCATGTTCCACCCACCGAGTCACTGGAACGCTCGTGACCATGCTTGACCCAAGTGTCCCTAAGGTGCACTAAGCATGATGGGGAAGCGATCTTCCAAGGCTCGTATCTCAGACCTCATGAGAGGTATTGACAAACCATCAAGGGCTATGGGATCATATTTTTTAGGTCTACAATAATCTCTCTCAATTTTGGGTGATTCAACTTTGTTTGAATTTGGCAAGGAAATCTCAGTCGATGCCAAAACTTGTAGTGAGGGTCAGTTGAAAGTAGCTCCCTAGTGTTTAAGAGCATGAAATAACATGATCCATCCCCTTTCTATTAATGTTATTGCTTGGGTATGGATCTCTAATGTGTATCATATTGGATTAACTTCATAAATGCAGGAAAGAAGTGTATATTTTAGGAGGAACAATGATTTGGTGAAGTTGTTGGGGTTGAAGGATGAAATAAGGGTTACAATTTGAGGCTTGGTTATTGTAGTAGGAGTTTTGGTCAAAGGAGGGAAATTTTTTATGATTGAATCTACTATATTATGTCAAGGAGATGGTGAATCATCCACCAATTCATTGGTTTAGTGATTGGGAGTCATACATTGAGTGAGCCCTAGATTTTGGAGGGTTTTGAAGACCTATTTCAGGATTTTGTATCTAGAAAGGTCATAGGACCAAATTGAGTTTGTTTTTCTCTAATTGGGAATAAATTATGCTACTATCCAAAGGGGAAAGCTCTAGGAGCATTTTTTTAAATGGGTTCCCATGTAAAATGGAGCAATTAAGCCTAGGTATGTGATTGAGGACAACAGTTTTTGAGCATGATGTTGCAAAACAATGTGGGTTGAGTTTGACATATGTTTTATAAATTGATAAAGGGTATCTAAAAAAATTATCATTTTTGAAATTATTTTGGATAAAACAACCAAAAATAGCTGCTGCTGAACTTTTTGGAATAGGATTGTGTGCCTAGAAAGGACAATTTGGATTTTAAAGTAAAAGTATGCAAGAGAAGTGCTTGGGAATTTGAAGATAGGATAAAACAAGTATTTTAAGTCCCTTGGAGGGTTTAGAAACAAAAATTGTAGTGAGGATCAAGTATTTGGGTTAGAGAATCTATTTGGGCAAATGTAGATAATCATGGAACATGAAGCATGTTTGAATGAACGGGCGTGAAGTTGGTAGATGAAACTTAAGATGTGGAGTATAGTGGGCCAAAGTATGATGTATTTTACCATTGATAGGTCTATTGAAGGGGTTTTGGTCTAGAATTTGATGCATTATTGAAGGAAGGATTTGGGTATTGTTACAAAACAAAGGAGAATTTGAGTGATCTCAGTAATTTATTGCATCTATATTATAACAAATTCAAACAAATTGACATATAACTTCAACAAGATATAATATAAATCATAATGATAATCAAATATAACTTCAAGATATAACAATCATAATCATAGTCAAGATATAACTTCACCATTCAATTCCATAAACATGAATAATATATGTGTATACAAAAGATGACACAAATATAACATAAAAATGAAAATGTTCTATATATAGAAAGTATCAAAAGTATCTTCATATACAAATATGGCACATGCCATTTCAAAATGTCTACACAATTAATGTTTCAAGGTGTACAATGCGGCATATATGCCATCTCAAAATGTGCCAAGTGACATCTCTAAATAAACACAACTAAAACTACATCTTATGTCGTAGGGGGATCATCAAAATGTAGCCTCTTTGAAGAAATATTTGGCTCTGATTGATCCTACATGAAAAAGGAGTTCAAACCCAAGTTAGATTTATTAGTTTATATGATTTGTACATATATATAATTCATAATTCAAACACTAATTTAATTATAAATTATAACTGAATACAAACATCTGTACCTCACCTCTCAGTCACCTACCATGATCAGGTGTCCTAACATAAGCCCTTGGTAGCGAAAGGACAATGGCACCAATACCAACTCCGACCTATAAATATATATTTGCAATAATGAGATTAGTAGAGTGGTGTAGGTGCCCAAGGTGAAACATAGAGTAATAAATTTACAAAATAGGATTATAGCGTAATAAAATTACAAATTGATTGAACTAAAATTAAAACTTACATCCGTTGATCTCTCCTCTGGAATAGTGGGTTGGGTCAACAAAGATATGAAATATTCTCGTAGGGCCTCCCTCACACTAGGAGTAACTCATGAGAGTAAAAAAGATAGTCAATTATATATAAATGTACTTCATCATAAAAAACCTGATTACAAAATATAAATAACAATATATAAATCTACATACAATCGGGCTATCACTCTAAATCGAGATGTCTGTCAGGCTAGGCTCACAAACCTATGTCGGGACATCATCAAGAGCCACACCCTATACAATAAAGTACATGTAAAATATTTATTACTACACACAAGTGGCATACATATGCATGAATAATAATCTTAAACACTTAATTACCTTTCCTTTGTCGACACATGAAGAAGGAACCCCCTCGTGCCTCCCACTAACATTAGTTGATACCTACAAGAGTACAATAAGATGAAAATATATTATTAAATGTATGGTTTTTATTGCTCTAATTGATATATATTTAAGCATGTACATCAAATGACATAAAAAAACTAATGGGTACATAATTTACAATATACCGTATAGGTGTCTAGGCCAAATGAAATGGATGAAATTGTGGATTCATCCACCTATCTCAACTCCTCTGTCATCGAATGAACATAAATGGACCAAATATATATATATATATATATATATATATATATATATATATATAAGTGAATGTAGTCATTAAAAGTAAAATAAATAAATAATTTTTTTTAAAATTAAATAAGTCACATGACAAATTTATTTATAATGTTTACTCTTACCATATCAACATGAGTCCATGGCTCTGCATACCCCTCCTTATCACTCTCATGAGATGTAGATGCTCCATGAGGTGTTGAAGCCTCTATAGTTGCATCTCTTGTATCCTCCTCACCACTAATGTACTAATATGTATCAACATCAGTAAGAGGTCCAAGGCACAAATTCTTTCACATAATGTGAGTATGGGGCACACAAATATGTGAACTACTACCAGATCTCCATGCGTCAACATCATCCACACTAGGAGGCAATAATGACCTGGTCTGGGTGATCAACTAATCACTCAGCTTGTGAATGGGCCTAATACTATGTGAGGCAGCCTTTGCAATGATATTAGGATGCTACACTGGAGGAGGGGGTGAGACATCAATGGGTGGGGGGGGGCAAAGGTAGTGGCATTTTTGTGCTTGGCAAATGGCCTAGTATGAGGAGCTCCTCCACCCATGCCCATGTTGGGCCTCATGCTCCAATAATTTACATTGTGACCAAGCAAAAAACTCATCATATAATTTTTTTTTATAAAATAGAAAGGGAGCTCCAAATTTCTATGGGGTGGTTTATCAGAAACCATCCACCAATGATCCTAAAAGTGTGTACGCATTGCATCGTTTGTGCACCATTTAATTGATAATTTGGGATTTTTGGGGTCAAATTTTAATCTAGTTTTAGGATTCACAAAAAGTGAGGATATATCATCTTTAGTTATATTAAGGGCCACAATCCCATCATGGTCAAGCTTGTCATCAAATTGGGCATGCATATTGTCACGCCAATGAAGAGCAACATTACGTTTCCCTATAAGTGTGTCTATATTTCGAACAATTGTATTTAGGGTGGAAAGCATGGGACCTAATGTAGGTATATTATGATATGTGTTTTGGAAGCCCCGTATAGTGTTCAAATTGTCTTGTATCAAATCCTCTAAAGATCAAGAGTTTTGAAGTGGTTCTGGATTGTTTTGGGGATCGTTATTTGGTGGGGGAGGGTTATTTTCTTCATTTTTGTCAGCCATGCCTAATTAAATAAACAATAAATGTAAATTTCAAATTAATTTCATATATTATTAAAAAATCAATACAAAACCCTATTTCAACCAAAAAACCTCATTTAACATCAAAATAAAAGAAATACGTCAAACTATATCATTAATTCACTTACCGTATATACCGTGAAGTGAAATTTGTTGTTAGAGAAATTTGGTACCCAAAAATATCATGTATGGGATAAACCTAGCCATTTTTCAATTCGTAGACATTGAGAAATATAAGGAAAATGACTCTCAATTTTTGATTTATGCCACAGGTTTTGGGTACCCGAAAAAATTAGGTACCCAAAAATATTGGGTACCTAAAAATATCGGGTACTCGATTAGGCTTGTGCTTTGGTGTCAGGTTTTCCTAGGTGTATTGACACCCAGGCCTACTAAAAAGTCAAAAAATGTTTTCATGCACTTTTGGACAAGTGAAAAGTGGATTTTTTTCACATCACCACTTTTTGGCCCCTCATCTTCTTGCACATACCCATTAGTCAAATAACCAGTCTATACTCTCCACAGAAACATATGTTGACATCAGTGACAAAACATGAATATCAAAAACATAAGCAGTATCCAAATCTGATATCATCCAACAATCTCCCCTGTTGGCATTGATGGCAACATATTGGAAAATCTATCAACCCAAAAAATACTCCCTCTCAATACAATCTTCTCAATATCCTCAACACAAATCTCCTAAAAAATGTAGGGATTTTCACATAGAATCTTTCCCCCTTTGGCAGCAATGTCAAAGGGTGCCATAACTCATCTGTAATCTTCTGTAAGGTGTAGCTTTTTAAAATCTTCATGTGTAACATCCATGTGCAAGATCACCCAAATATGCTCCATAGTCTTCTCATGATCACTCCACCTAAGGAGTAGATCCACACATCAAGTCCAAAAAATGATATAGCTCTGAAAGCCACTGGACTGATGCATGACTGTATGAATTAATTACCACTGGGAGGGGCTCTCACCCCAAGCATGCTTCTAAGGTATTCAAAAGAATCTTTTAGCAAAGGTTTTGTAAATATATTTGTTATATGTTCCTTTGTGGTAATATACTCCAGTCTAATCTCTTTCTCTGCTTCCTTATCCCTCAAAAAAATGATACTTAATAAAAATATGCTTAGTCTTTGAATGCATTGCAAGATTCTTCAACATATTCATTGTGCTAGTTTTATCACAATGGATAACCAATGGCTCTTCAAAAATCATTCCAATTTCCTTTATCATTTGTTTTATCCAAACAAATTGTGTACAATTTATTGTAGCAGCAACATACTCTGATTCCCTAGTATATTGAGAAATATAGTCCCACTTCTTGCTCAACCAAGAAACCAACCTTTTCCCAAGGAAAAATTCTCTACCACTTGTACTCTTTCTATCATCCACATTACCTACCCAATCATTATCAGTATACGTGTGTAAAATAAATTCATTTGATTTTTCATACCACAATCCATATTCTATTGCACTTCCTTTCAAATATCTAAAAAATTATTTTCACAGCAGCAAGGTGTGTTTCTTTGGGATATGCTTGATATCTTGCCACAATTCCAACTGCATTGGCAATATGTGGTCTAGTGTGAGTTAGATATTGTAAACTACCAATCATTGATATGTACTTTGTCTAAAAAACACTTTGAGTCTCATCATTACCAGTTAGTTTACATCCAGTCACCATGGGTGCCCCAACAGGTTTACAATCTTCCATTCCAGATTTTTTCAACATTTCCTTAAGATACTTGGTTTGAGATATAAAATACCATTTTTATTTAATTTGCAAACCTAGAAAAGAATTCATCTCACCAATCATTGACATCTCAAATTCATTTTCCATTTCTTTAGAGATTTTCTTACTCATCTTTTCATTGCCTCCAAAAATGATATCATCAACAAAAAATTCTATGATTAAGATCCCAACTTCATTAGCTCTTAAATATAAATTATTGTCTACATTACCTTTCCTAAAACCAAGACAAAGTAAGTACTTGTCCAATCTTGCATACCATTATCTTAGTTCTTGTTTCAATCCATGCAGTGCTTTCTTCAACTTGCAAACCATGTCTTCATTATCTATCAGAGGAAATCCATCAGGTTGCTCTATGTATACTTCTTCTTTCAAATATCCATACTGACTTCACATTCATCTTATATACTTTAAAGTCTTTAAGTGTAGCATAAGCAAGAAATAATCTCATAGCTTCTAATATAGCAACATGAGCAAATGTTTCTTCAAAATCTACGCCTTCTTATTGTGAATAGCCTTTACAAACCACTCTAGCCTTGTTTCTTACCACTGTTCCTTGCTCATCCATCTTTTTTCTGAAAACTCATTTAGTACCTATCACATTTTTATTCTTAGGTCTTGGAACCAATTCCCAAGAATTGTTTTTATTTATTTGTTCAAGTTCTTCTTGCATAGCTTTAGTCCAAGATTCATCTCTTCATGCTTCATCAGTAGTTTTTGGTTCAACTTGAGAAATCAAACAAATTTCATCTCTAACTTTAGATCTAGTCATCATACCTTTACTTACATCACCAATTATTTGATCTTCAGGATAGTTCTTCTTAACATACCACAGTGTCTTAGGATTCTCAGTAAGCTCAATTAGTTCATCTTCAATCTCATTATCAACCATCAAAGATTATTTAGGTTCAACAGTAACCTCTTTTATCTCTGAATTTGACCACATTCATATATTTTTCCTGAATTTGAAACTTTTCATCTATCCTCACATTGGCACTTTCAATCAACTTCCTCAATCTCAGATTGAAACATTTATATGCTTTACTCTTACTAGAATAACCAAGGAAAATACCTTCATACTTCTAGCATCAAACTTCCCTATCTCATCATCTCTCTTGATATAACATTTACTACCAAATATTCTAAAATATTTTACAGTAGGTGCATGATCAAACCATAATTCATAAGGAGTTTTACTTGTACCTTCTCTGATTTGAATTTTTTTCAAGTTGTACACAACAGTACCAAAAAATTCTCTCCAATGAACATATGGTACATTTCCTTCCAGTAGCATAGTTCTTGTAGCATCTAATATTGTTCTATTTCTTCACTCTGCAATCCCATTCTGTTGTGGTGTCCTAGGTGTAGATGTCTGTCTGAATATTCCATTCTCTTCACAGTATGACTTAAATAAATCTGATGTAAACTCACCACCTCTATCTAATCTCAAACATTTTATCTTCAAACCATATTCATTCTCAACTTTTTCTTTGAATAACTTGAACTTGTCAAATTCTTCAGACTTTTCTCTCAAATATGTAACCCACATCATTCTAGAAAAGTCATCAACAAAAAGTATAAAGTAGCTTTCACCGTAGTAATATCTTGTTTTTCTTTGACCACATAGATATGTATGCACCAGATCCAACTTCCCTTTTTCTGAATAAGCTTTTCTTTTAAAAGTTCTTCTAGTCTTCTTCCCCATAACACACACTCTGCACATAGTGTTAGATGGTTTCACAATCTTAGGTAGATATCTTACAACATTTTTCATACTCGCCTTTACAATGTTGTCAAAGTTATCATGAAAAAATCTTCGGTGCCATAACCAATTGTCATCAACCTTCGCTATACAATAAGAAGCTTCAGATGTGTTCAATTCAAAAACATTACCTCTAGATTTAGTACCAGATGCAATCAAGTCTCTTGATTTACTTCTGATAGAACACTTCCCATCAATGAATTTCAATTGATAACCTATGTCCACTAATTGCCCAACACTCAACATATTATGCTTAAGCCCATCAACAAGCAGCAAATTGTCAATATTAGTCTTTCCATTGAGAGAAATAGATCCAACTCGAATGATAAGCTTATTAGTATTACCGACAAATGTAACAACACCACCATCAAATCTTTTCTGACTCACAATTTTTTTTATCTCCACTCATATGATGGGAACAACCACTCTCTATAACCCATTCAGATTTCTTTTCAAGACGAGATACTAAGGATTTTTCTTCATGCAATGGCTCACCATCCTTAATAGAAATAAATCCAATTTCATCATAGTCTACATCATCATTAGATACACCTTCACTTGCATAATAACATTCCTTGTCTTTTGAATACTTAGTTTTGTAAAACTTAGGTTTATGTTTTGGCACCCTTGTAGGACATTGAGATGAAAAATAACCAATCTTATTACATGAAAAACATTTGAAAGGTAACTTTCCTTCAGATTTACTCTTACCTATCTTTTATCTTCTAGAAATCAGTGCTACCACTTCATCTAGCTTTATTTCTTCCTCTTGTATCTGTTCCCATTCATCAACATTGTCTTAAAGTTCTTCTCTCAGATTACCACTGCTAGTGTTTTCATTTCCAGATAAGGTCTTTTTTTTTCTATGGATAGTTACCTTAAATGCTAACTCAACTTTAGGTAAAGAATTTCCCAATTCTATGGCCTCAAAAAAAGTTAGCTTTCCGATCAACATCTCTCTAGTAAAGTTCAGTGTCAAAGGTATAATCTCCTCTATAGCATGTACTTTAGTTTTGTAAATAGGTATCAAAGATCTGAGTATCTTCGCAATCACTTCTTCCTCACTATAAGTACCTCCAATTTTTTTGATGCCAGTAACCACTTCATTAATTCTCTGTGTATATGCCCTAATTTTCTCATCTTCTCTCATCTTCACTGATTCAATTTTTGTTTTCCAATTTTGTAGCTTTGCTTGTTTAGTAAATTTATCTCCTATTTACAATGATTCCAATCTTGTCCAAATCTCATGTGTAGAATCCAAGTCTTTTACTTCTATGAATTCACCTTCAGAAAGTGCGCTAATCAAAGATTCCCTTGCAACCATATTACATGAAAATAGCTTCTTATAATCTTCAGCAGCCTTCTTCAATTCATCCTCAATCACTATCTTTTCTTTCTTTTTCATGATCATCCAGTAGTCAATTCCCAAACATAGAAAATGTGTTGTCATCTTGTTTTTCCATTTGTCAAAGTCTTCAGGAGCTCTGATACCAATTGTTAGGAATAATAATTCACAAGACAACTAAGAGGGGGGTGAATTAGTTATGATATAGATTATTAAACTTTAAACTTTATAAACCAAAACAATAATTCAAATGATAACACAGTAAATGCCAACACAATAACACTATACTTGTTGTCGAGGAAACCCTTTTAAAGGTAAAACCTCAGTGGGAATTAGCACCCACAAATTATGTATTGAGAGTATAGTATCCCTGTTAAAATATTTATCTCTATTAGGAGCTTGTTACAATATTATAATACATAATCCATGTTAAAGGACATAGCCTGTTAGGAGTCAAGAGTAAAAGTGGGCTCACTACACTGGCACACTTCCCAAAGAAGGTTAAAGCCACCCTAAAGGATTAACAATATGAACAAGTGTATATAGAGAATATACAATCTAGTGAATTGTCTAATAGCAACTATCTTTGCTTGGTTAGTTCTGATGAAGAATAACAATCACAAACTCTTCTCTACATCCAGCAACCAAACAAGCCTCACAACTTCCACACTTCTCTACCTTTTTAATCTCTACCACATATCTTCAAAAGAAAAGATCTCTCATATATACCCATTTACAATAATTCATTAGGTTAGCCATTTAAGCTTTCCAAATATACAAACAATTGATTAGGTCGGCTAATTAAGACTTTCCAATCTACAAATAATTATTTAACCTCTTTCTAAGATACACAAGGTACCTAAAACAAGTAAAAATCAATTACAATACATCATTTATATTCCAAGATCCGCAATCCATGCTTGCAATTCATAATACATGTTACAGCTCTAAAGTTGGCCACCAAATAGGTCTCCTCTAGAATACACACCACAATTGACGTCACCAACATTCTCATGAAAATTGATCAATACCTGTAAGATATACCCAAAAAATAGAGACCATCTCTGTCAAGAATCAGAGTTACAGTCTAGAAACTAGTCTTCACTAAAACAAGTGTAACATCCTCAATATGCAATATAAAGCCAAGTGACCTTAGGAGTAAGGTCAACACACATCCTTCTTCATATCACCAACTTTGATCATTCTGAAATATTCATAAACTTCTGTTAGTCAAATAACCAGTCTGTACTCTCCATAGAAACATATGTTGACATCAGTGACAAAACATGAATATCAACAGCATAAGCAGTACCCAAATCTGATATCATCCAACACTTTTTGTAGCTCATTTAATTCATTAAGTGATTAAAAGAAAGTAGCAAGATTTGAGTGCGTATAAGCTTCCTAATGACCTAAATTATTTAGTTTTTCAAGGTTTTTGATGCATTTATAGTTGTTCATAGGTATATTTCTTTTGGTTTCTTATGTGTCTTTCAAGAAGGTTAGGATTCATTTCTTAATTTCTTGGAGTGTTTGTGTGTTCCTTTTGTGTTCTTCATTTTTATTTTTATGTTTTTCCATTCTGTAGTTTAGGGTTTCCATTCTATCTTAGGAAGAAGTGTTTTTTGAGTGAAATTTATGCCCCAGCTGTGATAGGGAACTTTAATTTTATGTTTTAAATCTTTCTCGCACCCTGAAATTACAATGTCGTACATTTTAGCTCGATAATTTTGCAAAGTTTTGCAATTTAGGGATTTTATGTGTTCTACGTGTCTACCTTATCTCATATGGTGGTAAGTTAAATCACCTCTCTAAGGGCTCGGCAAGTGCCTTAATTTCTAGTGTTTTTCTCGTGCATTGGCTGAATTCCATTTTGCATAGTGTATCTTGTGAGTTGAGGCACCCTTCTAGTGCATTAATGATCTTTTTTGGTAATTTTGGTTCTAAGTGCATCATCAATTATTTAGTCTTTGAAAATATTGGCCCAAGAGTCTTTCCATGCTCTTCACCAAGTTTGAATTTTGAGGTTCTTGTATGTCCAAGCCCAGATTGCCAAACCTCCCTTTCTTGAATCCCTATTTGAGAAGCAAATCCCAGCCAAAATCATAACTTAAAATAGAAATAATCAAGACTAAATGGATATTAGATCCACGAGTCTAGAATCCTTATCTCTAGTCTACATTATCCCACCAAGAAAGATTTCCTTGGATCCTTGATCTAGTTTTCTCAGTCCCCCTTTCTTGTGACCCAATGTTGATACCAAGGAGAGTGTCTTTGAGCTAGCCATCTTGGGGATCCCTTCCCAACCATCCCTTATTCTTAAGGGAAGCCAACACTAGGATTTCCAAACCTAGTGTCTAGAAACCATGACCTCAAATTACTAGTGTAGAAGAATAAAATGATTTTATATGGTATTGAATAAAGTCTTTTTTCTATTGAAGGACACAGGTTGATATGATGACAGCTCTATCTCAAGCACCTGAGGAAAACCTAGAGAGAGCACCACAAGTTCCTTCTAGAAAGAAGACTAAGGAAGAGTTTCTTTTGGTAAAGACACAAAATATCATGAAATATGTATATGAAGGATAGGTTAAGATCTCCAAGTTGGATAGTAAAGTTCAAAATATTACATCACTAGCATCAGAGATGTCAGATTGAGTTCCATCTGCACAACATCAGAGAATCCACCAATGGGGTCCTAGTTCTACTATGAATAACATGATTTGAGACTCTTCCATGTAGCTTCCTTCCTATTCATTCTAATCCCTAGAGCTGGTTTTGACCATTTCACACCACTACTTTGAGGTCATAAGGAAGTACATGAATGCAAAAAACAACGAGATTACAAATTGTACTCCAAATGTAATCCATATTGTTTTATGTCTCCTAGAGAGATAAAATTACACCATTATAGATGAGGAGAAGGTGATGACCCAATACACATAGAAGGAGGCCTCATACAAGTATTTTATGAATGAGAACTAGTTCATTCACCTAAGGAAGGATGGAGATAAGATGGAAGACACAATCTCATACTCTGAGTTCCTCCTACTAACCCATGCTATCATCATATTGCTATGTCACATCTTTGAGAGGCTGAATGTGAATAATTATCAAGCTTGGATGTATTATTTCATAGCTAGCATATGTAGTGGCTATGTGTATTTTGATTGGGCATAGATTAGATCAAATGTGCTCAATAAGAAACTCCTCCTAGTTGTTAAGTCTGAACAATTTTACATGACATCCTATGTCGTTCAATTGGTGTCTAGGCTGAAGCACTTCCAAGAAGGCCTAGATACCTAGGGATCGTGAGGAGATGGTGATAAAAATTCCCTCCCTTGGGAGTTCTACCCTCAACAACATTTTGACAAATTTGCAGCTAATTTTTACCGCATTAATGACATGTTTATTTTTGATAGAATAGATAGGTTAACTTGAGTTGTCTATTTTTGTCCCTCTAATGATGAAATGACACTATTAGAGGGATGGGGGTGCTATTTCACCCAATTCTAAAGCTGTATATATTTGCAAATAGCTAGTTTTACTAGGAAGCGTTACGTCCTTCCCCAACATTGTATAGATGGGATGATTTTGCTAGAGTTTGTAGACAGATTCAAGACACATAGACATTAATAAATCAAGACAATAAGCTTAAATTTTACTTCCCTTTGTCTCTTGACCAATACATTCTTGCATCTATCAACCTAGCTAAAGAATCATTTTTTGAGCTGAAGAGATTAAACCTATGGGAATTTGACTATGAGTAGGATCCCTATGACCCGGAGAGAAAATAAAGGGGCATTCTTCCTAATTACTACCTTGTACATAAGCCTAAAGAAAAATAATTTTGATCATATTTATAGGATGATTTCAATAGGAGTCGATGCTATTTTTAGAGAATGGACGCTTGTTAGATCTAGGATTTTGGACTTTAAGACATTCTAGGGAAGTATAAAGATGAAGAGGATATTTTGGACCTAGCCTATGAGGCTGAAGAAACAATTCAATAACATATATGCCTAGTCTGATGGGACCAACTAGAAGAGTTATATATAATGACTATCACTATAGAAGTAATCACCTATAATCATGAAGTTTTGACCTCCATCTTTCCAAGGGGTCACAAAAGGCTAAGGCGGGGAGAAAGTAGGATTTGAAGAAATACATGAGGAGGAAGGAGAAATAAAATAAAGGAGGTAAACCCTCAAAATAGGAAGTCCCTTAAAGGATGCTTTCCTAGCAGTTATAATGAAGGAGTTGGGAAAGTAGTTGCACTAAGAACATAAATTGGCATCCATTATGGATCAAGGGGTAAAATATGGGATTTACACCATGTCCATAGAATTCATAGCTTCCCCAAATAAAAGGTTTCTAATGGATTGGTCCCCTTGCTGACCACCCCAACTAGTGAAGGTCCATTATTCAAGCCAGAAAATAAGGCCAATAAATACAAATGAGGACAGTGACAAGACCCTATCTAATGATCATACTCTATTCATTCGCTCTTAGATGAAAATATCTAAAGCTTAGGTACATTGAAAGAAAACAAGTTCCAACCTACCAGACCTCCTAGAATGGGTCCCATTCATGGAGATCAAGTCTTCTCTACCACCACAAAAATTCCCACCTTATAAGCAGTCGATCCTAGAGAAAGTACAAGAATACATAGAGCATGACACTCTGGAGGTCAAGGATACAAAAGATCTCACCTTGGAGGAACCAGATTATCTCTTCAAAGAGGTAGAAGAAGTAGAGAAAAAGAAACAAGAAGAGGAGTGCGCTTGAAGGGAGGAACACGAGTCTCTTCAAAAGGCCAAGGAATAGGAAGAAGCTAAAGAGTGAGAATGAGCCAAGGAAAAATAAACACGCCTCCAAAGTGAATAAGTGGCATGTGAAAATGATGCCCAAATTTTCAAGGAAAAGAGGTGGCCCAAAAGGCTAAAGAATAAAAGAGAGTAGAAAATGAAAAATGCATCTCGAGGAGAAGAAAATGAATGCGGTTGAGAAAGATGCCCTCTAGAAATAGAAACAAGAAACATAAAGGAAATAATAGGGTGATGATTGCTGAAATGCCATGAAGGTTATAGAGAAGTGATTGCAAGAAGAACTTGCAAAGAAAGAGGAACTCCGCAGAAAACAAGAGGAACCAGAAAAAGAAAAAATAAATAGGGGAACAAGTCAATGAATAGGTGGAAACTAGAACCAAATAAATAATTGTTAACCTACAACTAGGAAACTCTACTCCTCCAAAATAGATTCCACCCCAACAACTAATGATAAAGACTCTCAGGAATCCCCCTCCCAAGGAAACAAATGGGAAGGGAGGAATGATGTTCACCTCATAGGACACTATGGAAACAAAGATTAATGCCCCAACCCCACCTCAATGGTTGATGTTTGGATCTAAGAGAAATTGGCACTTGAAGCATCACAAGGCCTCCCTCTAGGTCATCATGGTCAGAATCATGCATTCAAAGAAGGTGAAGAAAGAAAAGAACATTTTTGCCACAAAAAGGAATGAGAAAGGATAAATGATGTTTGAGATTTCCATTGCACCTCTAGATAAAAACTAGTAAGCGGTCACCCGTGTGGATTACCAGACTACCAAAATCAATTTACAGAAATAGTGTAAGTGGGGAGAACTAAATAGTCTCGATGATGCCATTGACATGGTGTAAAGGAGGATCAAGGAAGAGTATAAGAAAAAGTAGAGGATGAAGGATAAATTATCCCAATATGAGGAATTTTTGCAAGAGTTGTTTTTTCCCATTTCCTCCCAAGGTCTTGATGCATCCACCCTAGCATTTATTTTGTAGGATCTAATAATTTCTTTATAGAAAATGAAGGTAAAAGATGAAATTATATATCAATGGATCTCTGATCAAGTGAAGAAGGTTTTTTGTTTCTTCTCTGACTCAATTAACTATTATTTTGAGGTAACATAGATCAGGAGTAAGGTCCATGATGTAGTGGCTATGTGGGACATTGACACTTCTTGGAACAAAAAGTAGAAGAAGATCATGAAGAAGATATGATCCTTAGGTGAAGATAAGATAGTGGTGGTAGACATTCTCAAGAATGAGGATGTAATTTTTTTAAACACTAGTCTTTGGAAGCTTGGTTTTAGGGTGGACATCATGGATGTTGCGTAGAAAAAAAATCACTCACTTCCCTTCAATAATGAAAAAGTAGGTTGCAAGATTCACAACACATATATAGAATACAGTGGGTTCCCACCTATATAATATGGACAGATTCACAATTTTTGATTCTTTGATGGCTGGATTTGAGGAGCGGCTAGAGGAAAAACTTGGCTCCTCCCGCAATTTTGACAAATAGGTCATGTATGAGTGTACAAAATTAATATTAGAAACATATGAGACACAAAATATTTCTACAAAGATGAGGGAATACATAGACTAGGGAAAGATGGATTTGAAGGAGGCCAATATCCATGTGAAATGGGTTGAGAATCTGTATAAAGAGTCCATAGATGAGTGCATCCAAAAGTTTGAACAATATAAAGTAGGCACCATGGGGTGATTGATCCCCATGACCCCCATTTTTTATTCTTTAGTCTTTAAGTCCAAAGGGACTCCAGGATCCTTGATCCCCATATTGTACCAATATTCTAGTGTTATTTATTATTTTATTAATTTATTCTTTCAAATACCATCATCAGAGCTCACCTACTAGTGCCAACATTCTATGTCTGGATTTATACCCCTGCAGTGCAAACAATATCTTTGGTAGGGAGGGTACATGTACAACTATCAGATGGTTCATTAAATGGCAAGATGGGCATTCTGTAGGTGTTACCTACCTTACTATTTGAGGTTTGTTTCTATATTTAAGATTTAGTATAGGCTGTTGGCAAAGAGATAGACCACCTATTTGGCATTAATGAGACAAGTCCAAGGTTCAAAGAATGTAAAAAGGATGAGAAGATAACTACATGCCATCATTACACTTTCTCAAGATCCAAACCTTTGGGTTCCTTTCTTCTTTCTTCTTCTCTCTCCTTTCTGGGGATATGTAAATAAATGTACAAGTGTAAATCCCTATAAATATATCACTTTGGGTCATTATTAGGGTCCACAAAGTTGATGATTTTGAGGCACCATAATCAGTAATAGACCATTTTTAGCCTTATGAACTCTCTTCCCTTATTGTTAGCTTGATATTTATGCTCTCTTGGGGTTATGTATGCAAACCAGTGATGGGTGGAAAACATTATCTTTAATTAAAGAAAGAATAGTAGTTTACCCAACTATTTTGAGCATGCTTGGTTATTGGAAAAAAGTGTATCATTCTTTATTCCATATTTTCCTTTACTCGAGAATGAAGGTGAATATTATATGTATTGAATATTATCCATGTTTTTAACATGAAAGTGATCTAGCTTGTTTAACATACACTAGTTGATGATCATGTGTGTTATTGGTTTACTACATTTTTCTTGAGTAAAGCTGATGGATTCAAATGATAAAGTGATCATTGTTAGAATTTAGTTGTTTTCTAACTATATCCTATCTTTAGTTGTTTATTTTTAATCTAATCTAATGATCTCTTTTAGGAACCCAAGTATTCAGAACTTTCCCAAAACTAGCAGCCCCCTTGACCAAGAAATTGTGTATGCAACTAAGTTAATCCTATTGGAAATATATTATATGCAATGTGACTGAGAGGGGGGGGGGGGGGAATCAGGAACCAATAAAAATNCCAAGAAATTGTGTATGCAACTAAGTTAATCCTATTGGAAATATATTATATGCAATGTGACTGAGAGGGGGGGGGGGGTGAATCAGGAACCAATAAAAATTATTCTTCTTTACCCTCAATTAGATTATCTAATCTGATTTCATGCATAGAAAAGAAATAATCACTCATAACACATAACACATAACACATAACACATAACACATAACATAGTATTTGGTTACCCAGAAACCTTCCAAATAGAAAGTAAAACTGGGGTGGGGATAGTACCCACAAGATTTAGTATTGCATTGTAAATTTATCCTGTTAGCACTTACATTGACCACTTCTGATGGCCTTCCCTGTTAGGAGCAATAAGGACTGTTAAGTCCACATTGTTAAAGGATTTAATACAATACAATAAGTAATGGAACTTTGTTAAGAGATTTACAAAGGACTGTTAGGTCCACCTGGTTAGAGGATTTTTCTGATCCACCTATTAGAATGAACCAATAGATGATCTGTTAAGGAAAATCTGATTTTTTGAATAAGATCCTTTGATTTATAACTAATTACCTGACTGTGATGGATGAGTCTCTACTATACTTTATACTTCTGCAATCTTCTAATCAATATTCCACTTCGTATTCACATGTATACTTCTGCTACATACTCTTCTATTACATATTTTGGATAAACAAAATGTCTTATATATGTATCTTATCCAAAAACAAATAACTTCATAAGTCAACTTCCATTAGACATAATGATGTAAAAAAATATATGAAAAGTTAGCCCAATACTATCACTCTGGTCCTGAAGTCTACGCGGGTGATAAACTAATACTCTAGCAATATGCTGATCACTCGGGCGATACTAGTTACTTGGGAAATACTAATCACTCAGGCAATGCTGGTCACTCGGGTCACACTGATCACTCAGGTGATATTGATCACTCGGGTCACACTGATCACTCGGGAAATACTGGATGACTAAGTGTTTTGACACAAGTTGACAAAATATCTTTCCATAGGGTCTACAATCTCCCCCTTTGGTATTAGTGACAAAAACACTTATCATTGTACTCTGAATCTGATAGGCCAAAAACTCTTCCTTACCATCTACTCAAGTTTTGACACCTTCTCTGCTGCTCAGTTCCAACTGACTCTCTCTCTCTCTCTCTCTCTCTCTCTCTCTCTCTTTTCCAAAATTGTTTTCATAATGTATATCTTCTTCTCTACTAAACTGTACATGTATTTCCTCAATGTATATACAATGACCTTTCCCCCTTTTTTTTTACAAAAATTCCAAACTATATCTACAAGGAAATTCTAAAGTAGGATAGGAAATCACAATGTACCTTCAAAATTTGAGACAGAGTGTTGTCCCAATTTTCCTGTAGCACCTTCATGATGTGCAATTCTATCTGTATCTCGACTGAAAACTTTATCATAAGTTCTTCAACTGAGAAATTATTGTCATGAATGAGTGTCTTGGTATGTGTGATGCATTTTTGCATTACATCCATGTGTGGTAGGAGTTGGCTCTGGATGGATGAAAAAGACTCTCTAGTCCTTTCTTCTTCTCTCAGTAACTCATTTTGTAGATCAATCAGATATTTGATCCTTAAAAAGTGTGCTGAGCTTGTGCTTGGATCAAGTGCCAACTATTTTGCACTTTCCTTCAGATCTACATCAATCTTTACTAACTTATTCTTTATCTCCATAATAAAGTTAGAAGTATCTCTTAACTTTACAAATAGTGCTACTACATTGATCACGGTGGTTTCTAGAGTGCTAATAACATTGGTTAGCTGCACTTGGTCAATTGCAATATTCTTTGCAACATTCTCTAGAACCTTTTTTTAAAACTTTCTTTCTGCTTTCTCAAGTACCTTCTCTTGACCATTTAAGTCTGTATTAAAATTATGGACTAAGTCAACAAGTTGGTCCATAATGAAGTCATTCTCCTTGACTTCAATTTGTAGTGTATCCTAGAATATTCCTTTTATATCTTCAAGCACTATGTTCCTCTTTTTCTCTTCTCGGAGCTTCTTTTGGGTTGCTCTTTTCTTCCATAGTTCTCCAAGTATATCCATTTGTTCTACAAACAAGTTGGAAAGATCCCAAATTGAAATCACAATGTCCTTTTCAAGATCAATCTCATTAGTATTCACTTCCTTCTCTTTACCTTTGATCTTGGGATTAGGTGAAGGAGAAATTTCCAAGTACCTTTTCCATCCTCTACTTGTACCTCAATATTCAATTGTATTAGGTCATTGACCTTTATTGTACCAACTTGTTTACGAGACTTTGTGACCAGGTCTGCCAATAGATGTAAGTTTTCACCGGGTACCAGGGTATCGGCCAACTTTTCCTGTAAAGGTTTTATGGAGAAATGAGATTCTCCAGGCCTTCAAGCATCTGAGAGTCAGGTCTCGATAGTGCGGGGGCTTAGTTGGGAATGTGACTATTTTGTTTGGGGGATAGTTGGTTACCTCAGCTCATCTACTTCTAGGGACTTAGGTAAGTGAGGCTTCCTGCAAGCATTCACTAATTACCAAATAACTTCAAAAGATACATCTGGGTTAGAAATATTCCATCTACTTATAGTTTATGTAAAATATCCAAAACATCAACCATGCTCTAACATGCTACACTAAATACTAAATAAACATAGAACCAGTAGTTCATACTTATCCAATAGCAAGGGAAAAGAAGGTCATTAATCTACTTAAAACATTAGAGAAAGGGACATAAGGAATGTACAACACAAAAAGGATGTTAATCCAGAGATCAGAATGCCAACAACATCATTGAAAGAATCCTTCCTTCTTCATTAACATGTTTCTAGCCAGCACTGGTGCATATAATAACAGTGGCTCCAAGGGAGCATCCAACTACTGATAACTTCTAACAACTAAGGATCATTGACCTCTACAACTAAGAACTGAAAATGAAAAGTGCTATAGCTATGGACTGCAAAATCATCAATTTTGCCGACCCTTGGAATGAGGTCAGAGTTAATATTTATACACAAGTTTTCCCTAAACTTAACCTAACTTACTTTACAATTTAAACAATATAATATAGTTTTCGGTGGCCGGTACTACCTACGCCATGCTACAAAGACCTTGAGATGGAAAAGGTCTGACATGTCAGAAGAATAAGAAAAGAAAGGAGGAGTGGAAGAATCAGCCTCGAGAAGAGAGCCAAAAGGAGAAAAGAATAAATCTGATCCCCCAGGGATCAAGGATACATGCCTCATTAATGGAAAAGTAGATCCCTATCTCTGATGTGCTAGGTGTTACATTAAAGTGGCACCTTGGAAAGACCACCTGTTAGAACGCTTCTTGTCAAGCTGACCTGCCTTGCTGGAGTCACCCACCATCTCACATCCTTATTAAATGCTTTGAAAGTGACCGGTCAGCTTTGGGAACCGAGACACAGGCCACTTTAAAGAATTTGAGAATATTGGATCTGGGACTCTGGGATTTGGAAGCTCATGCTCCCAAAGAATAAAGAATACCCCTGATACATGGTTGATGGAATTCTCCAGACTCTGGAGAAATTTATTGTTTCTTACTATTTTTGAATGCCTCCAATACCTAGCTTATGCCTTCTTTGTCTATGTCTCTAATACTATCCCATCGACTGCAAACAACCTCTAATTTTTCCCCAACATCTCAGGCCTAGTTCTAGAATTCATCCACCATATTCACGGTGTCGTGTGCCCAAATCATCATCTTGGATAATCTTGATAACCTACCCTGGTCAAAATATCAAGCAATCGGATATAGGGATTCCATCTGCTCATCAAATTTACTGAGGAAGTAGTCCTCTGGGGTGCACATTCTAGTGGTGAAGGGATTAAGTTGCGATACTCCAACTATAAATGCCTGAAATAGGCCCAAGGGATATTGGGCCGCGGTCACCTTTTCTTTCAAGGCCTTAACTAGTTCCTTGTATACCTCAATTTTGACGCCAAGTTTGGAGTACTAGACCTAGAGGGAATCATATGATTTGTCTCCCAAAATTCTCACCTCCATGGCGGCTTCTTCTCTAATGTTACAAATTTCCTCTAAACCAACCTTCCACTTTTCATACTAATCTAAATCTTGCTCCCATACAAGAGTGGAGCCATTTTCTTGGCTGATAAGGATGTCGATCCGATAAAGGTCTGGGAGGGATGCCACTAAAAATTGTCTTATGGTAGCTACCTTCTCGGCGGCCCACCCATCTACAACCTCCACCTTCTTCTTCATGGCCCGGAGAGAATCCACATTGCCCTGCATAAGCGACAATCTAGAGGAAGAGGTTTCCGGGTGGATCTTGGCCAAAGGCTATGTAAGTTTTACCAGAAGTGCGAGAGGATTGGCATTGGTCTCTCTTTCCTCCTTCAACTTTTGACCCTATTTGATGTACCGAGCGTCCACTACTTTGGTAGCCTCTCTCAGTAGGTTCAGTTCACCCTGCTTGTCTCTTCTCCCCATTGCCACTTCTGTGATATTGTAATCTTCTAGCCTTACGGCCACTGCATCTACGTCTGGAGGAGGTGTTGTGATTGTTGCAACTATTTTTCTTGTTGGACCAGTTCAGAAGGTATGGACTATCCATGCCTTCTTAGGATTTTGAGCCTCTGCATTTTGGGCCATCATTTTAGCCAAGGAAAGTGGAACACCTAATGTGACTGTCAGGGCCTTTCTTTTCCTTGATTCTACCAGCCATTGGGGCAGCTGGGATGGATCTAATTTTAAGACCTGGGCATCTGGACCCTTTTTAGAATCAGGCGGTGCATTCCTAGGATGTATAGTGTCATCGAGCTCTTCTCCTTTAACCTGTTCCAATTCCTATTCTCTAGAGGCCTCTATATTTCCTGCCATGTTGGCATCCTCTGTTGTGATATCCAGAACTTCTTCTCTAGCATCAATATTTCCTGTATCTTCGGGGACTTCCTCGTCCCTCCCAGCATCATTTGATCTGACATTTACATTCTTTGGGCCTCCCCGGTCATCCTACTGCTGTTTTCCTTTGACTTCATTGGCTTCATCTACTGGAACATTTTCCTCCATTAAAACATCTTCTGGAGGTAGGTGGGGTCTCTGGCCAAAGTTTAACAATGCGGCCATTGTTACTACCTCACCAAATGTGCTCTGGGGCACTTGATCACCCAAAGTAACCAAAGGCATCTGGAGCATGATGAATGGGGGTACGGTTGATCCCATAGGTCTTGTTTTCGAAACCATCAGCTACTCATCTGTGGGTTTTCTTGATGTACCTTCGGTCTCTTGGACCGGTGTCCTTTCCCACTTGGGATCCCTTTGTGCCTCATCCTAGGCCTCCTGATCTGATGCAACTTCTTCTTCTGGGACTTCCTTTTCTGAGGGGACATCCTCTTTATCTTGAGTGGAAATTTCTTCAACCGCGTGACCAATATCCTCCTGCAAAATCATGATTTCATCCACCCCAAACGCATCATCAAAATCATCGTCTAGGGGAGGGCTGTCAGGAATCTCCTCAAGTTTGGGGGAATCCAAATTGATGTCAACCAGAGGCACGTCTGACATACTAGGGCTAGTGGCTGTGCTTGGGGTGGGGGTCACCTTTTTCTTCTTCTTTCTCAGTAGTGGGACCCTAGTCTCCAAAATACTGGTAGACTCAGCCTTGGCGAAAGTATGTCTTCTCATCATCGCAGCCAATGATGGGGATCCCATTGGGCGAGCATATGCCATTGGAGTTACGAGGAGATTAGAGGATATCTATGTGCTTATTTCCTGATTGGCCAGCCTCACTGACTCCATTTTTTGTTTTAGTTGTACCATTAAAGGAGCTGGGATTTGAGAAGGTACGTTGGCTGGGGTACCCTCTTTTTCTTTCCCATTACTTATGCTAGGTTCAGTGGTGGTAGAAGATGGAGTGGCCTTTCGGAAAATTGGTCCCTTCCGGGTGCTTTTGAGACACACTCGGGAAAAAAAAATATGATTGGCTTCCAAAATTGGGTGGCATACTCCCTCAATTGTCAAGTCTTCTAGGGTGGCCCAATCCACCAGAGGGAGATCCAACTTGTCTAACCCTTTCTCTTTGTGTGCTGGGTCCTCTAGTGGCCTGTCGTCTAAAAAACCCTTCGGAAAGGTCCAAAGCTCAAGTGCCTTCATGAGTCCCTTGGAAATCTGTGAATGTTGACAGGCCTAGAGATCAAAACTGTCTTGACAGTCTACCCAAAAATATTCTATATCTTCTTCATGTGGCGAGGATGCCCATGGAAGTGCTATGGAAATCTTTCCTAGAGGATTGTAGTTCTTTCTGGCATGGTGGAATTCCACCAGTCCTAGGCTCTTCAATTCATTATCCACCTCCCTTGCTACAGTGAGGCTACATGTATAATTCCCGCACAAAAATGGGAATGGGACGTTGATGACCTTCTGTAGTGTGAAGAAGGTGTGTAGGTCCATCATATGCTGGTTGAATTCCAAGAGAATAATTCTGTCGCCGCAATACCAGGAAAGAAGATAGGGCTTCCCGGAGAAGCCAGTCACCCGAATGTAGGTGTGGTGTTGGAACTAAATAAAATAGTGGCCATAGGTACTGACCAAGTTCATTGCCTCCTACAATAATCGGTACCCAGAGTCCCGGGTAAGTGTTAGGATATTATGGTAAATGAAAGCATCATTTACCTAGCATAAATTTAGGAAACTGAGTTCCCATTATACTTGGGGATAATGATCCCATGGGGTTAACTGGCCCGACCCATTTCCAAGTTCACCAATTGTTCCCAAACCTAGGAAAGTCAGTCTTTGTTGGGGTAGTTCCCATAGCACATAGGATGTCATGTAGAACTTGGAACTCTGGATGATGCCCTTCAGCTGCGTGTCCACATGGTTAGCTATAATGGCCACCCAGTTGAAGATCTAGCTACGAGTGGTGATGTAGTACAAAAAGTAATACATCCATGCTGAGAAATCATGGGCATGGGGAAATCTGAAGATCCTGCATAAGAATATAATGCCTGCCTGAATAGGCTCTTTGAAATCTCCGCGGGGAATTTCCAACTTCATCATTTTATGGTCCCTCTTTAGGGACTTCAGCCACTGGCTATTGAGATATTGTCGGGAGACAAGTTCAGCTTCCTTGAACTCCTTCAATGATTTGGATCGGTTGATGATGGTGGACTCCTTGAACTACAGAATCCCCAGTCGTGAGGTGAAAGTTGTTGTGTCCAGAGTGACAATTGTTGCTGGATATTGTAATGGCTGGGGATCAGTGAGCTAAATTGTCTGAGTAGGTGCATTCTACAGTATTGCCAGCTATCGTATTAATTCTAGTGACTACACTGAACAATAAAATTTTGCGGCATTTATAATGTCAGAGGTGGCCAAATGAGTGGCCATACTATCTCTGTCGGCCTTCACCCTATAGATGGCTTGGATCAAGCCTTATATTTCAGCCCAAAGTATGGGCTCCGTTTCTATTATTTCTTGGACTTTGTAATCCACCTTGGATCCCATGAGAATGCCCTCCTTTGAGTACTTGGAGGTGAGTGGTAGCTTTGCCAGTATCTTTTTAGCCTTGGTTTTTGTAGCCACCCGAGTGGAGGTAGTAGGTAGCTCCAGGCTATCAGGAGGAGTGATCACGTCAGACATTCTGATAACACAATCAAAAACCTACAAGACTGGAGAACTGTCAATAAATAGTATAATAGTAACAATTTGTGTGGGTTCTGGGGAAACCATCATCATGTCACGTCTATCCAAAAAGGGTTAGCATACATTGAAATCTTGGAATATTCAGATAAACATGAGTGAGACTCTGATACACACCTCGGGACTCTGGGGTATTTGAACTGAATGACAAAGATGGAATGGGGACCTAGGGACCTCGACACCCAGAGTCTAGAAGAACTAGCTGTTACCGTATCGACGTGACCAGTAGGAAACCATACTCGGATGACATGGGTTGTCATGTGGCCGCATGACAGGTGGTATAAATGTAATTAATTGTGACAAGTGGGTCAACACAAGGGAAATTGAATGCCAGATGGGATGGGGTTTGAATTCCCACTTGTGAGAAATTAATCCCGCCATTAAGGTGACTTGACATAGGAGAGAGAAATTTTCCATGACTCAAACCAGCGAGGTGCCGAGTTTGAGCTGCGGTGACTCCATCTCGACGGGCTCAAAAAAATTATGGGGCATGATGAGATCATCAAGAATGGAGGGATATAAAAGAGGTATACACACACACACTAAAATATAGAGCTAAGGTATATACACATTATTTACAAAGTATTTACATAATGTACGAAACCTATGAAGGCACCAAAGCTAACTTACAATAATGTACATCATATATACTAAAATACAACTACAAAGAAGGCAAAAAACCTTTTGGCAGGGCCAACCCACCAATGGGAGGAAAACTAGAAACAAACATAGACAACGAAAACTATAACAAAATGCAAGCAAACAAACCAACAAAGTGAACACCACGAAAAGGGAAGACAAGAAATCAGAGGAACGGGTAAACTAGAGAGGGAAAAGAATGACAACCAACATGGAAACATGGAAGAGGTAGAGAACACAAAAACTAAAAACACTCTGCAATAGGTCCACCCTCGAATGATCAAAATCCAGCACCGCAAATCAATGTTTGATTAGCCACTAAGCACAAAGAGCAACTTCACTATTTAATCGCCTTAATTATCTCAATATCACTCTGAATGCTCTAAGTGTTTTAATTATGGTAACTATGAAAATGATAGGTAACTTCCATTTATACTCCTAGGGTAAAAATAGGTCACACTTTCCATCAACTCTAGAAACCTTTAGACTTTGGGCCCGGGGGTTCCATGTAATCATATCTTCTTGCTGAAGAATATATGATGGCATGGAATCCCAGAGTCTGGAATCTGACTCTGGAAAGAACAAAAAACTCTGGGACCGGGTCCCAGAGACATGAGGGGCAACAAAAATAAAGACAACCCTCATGGGGGGCCAAATCCTAGAGGGAAAGCAAAAGGGAAAAAAGGAAAATGAAGAAAGGAGAAAAAAGAAAAAAAGGGAGACCCAACATTTTTCACACAAAATGTAGGGATGGGTATGCAGGGCATAACACAACTATTGAATCAAAATTAACTAAAGAATCAATATTTCCTGAAGAAACATTTACCTTTTCCATCTGTAACTTAGTTGTGCTTGGGCTAGTAATAGGTGGAGCCTGTTGCTCGGTTCTTATTAGTTTTGATTTTGATTCTGTAACCTTATCCTTTCTTGGAGATAATATGTTCTGGATAGGTGATTGGGGAAAGGATTCCATCACTTCAAATGCAATCTACTCAGCACTAGACTCTTCAATTGTCTGTACCTCAGGTAATATATCATCATTGGTCTGTTTCAAAGGATCTATGCTCGGTGATTTTGCCTTATCATCTTCCTTGATTTCAAATATAGATTTCCACACTGTTGTGGCATGATGCACTACATATTCTATCCTTTTGTTTAGTATCTGGAAGGTTCTAAATCTAAGAGTATGATTGTTTTCAAATTTTCTTAGTGCCTCTTTTATTTCTTTCTTTTTCATATAAGGAAGGACTTCCCTTAAGGTTTGTTCCCTTATGTCTTTTTTAGTTCATGCTGCATTGAACCAGGGAATAGATACCGCTTTGAACAAATCTAGTCATATGTCTCTTCAACTCGGAAGAGTCATATTTCCATTTAGCCATTTTCTCCACAACTTCTTCATCTATCTTCTTCTGTTCCTCCTTAGTCCCTTAAGCATAGTTCAATGACTCAAAAGAACTCATACCACTGCCTCCTTTCAGATCATCAATCTTATGCTCAAGTGTAGGTGGTGGTTTCTTGAAGACAACTATATCAACTCCTTCATCATCATCATCATCATCATCATCATCATCATCATCATCATCATCATCATCATCATCATTTTTACCCAATACAAGTCTCCTTTTTGATCTCCTTGGTTTGCTGTTAGTAAAGATAGGTGTAATGGCCTTAGGTATTTTCTTGAGAGCTAGCCTCTTTTTCTTCTTAAGAGGCTCTACTTCTACCTCTTCCTCTTCCTCTTTAGATATGTCATCTTCTATCTTAGATGTATCCTTTTTACTCTCAGTGATAGAAGGAGAGTCTGAAGTCTTTCCATACTTCTTTCCAAACTGTTCCATCCTTTTCTTTCCTCTTTTCAAAATTTTAGGAATCTCTATCTCTATATATATCCTTCTTTTTTCTTCTTCAAAGGTACCAAAATAAGGTGCCTTGGGATTGATAGGTTCATTCACAAGAGCCTCAATTATGTTCTTAGTCTCATCTATGTTAACCTCATACGCAAGAGGTTTCACCCATGCAACCATAGGCTTTACAACTTGTATGTGAACCTTATCACAGTCAACTAGCAAACAAATATTATCCTTGTAATATTCAAATAGTTGTTTAGGAATCCTATATCTACTCTGCATCTTTTACCTAAAATTCCCAAAATTATCTCCTAACTCAACTATGAATTCATTTATCTAATGAATTATGTGTCTATCCTTCTTCCATACTACTATGCCCTTGGAAGGAAATAATTTTTTGAGTATAGAAGAATATGCATACCAAGAGAGAACCAAACTTACATGGATTTGTCTTGGATGCTCGGATGCTTTCAATGTTCTTTCTAAGCTGGATGAGCTACAATTCAGATAGGTCAAATACCAGATTGTTCTTTACCACCTTATATGTTAAGTTCATAGCTTCACATAGTACATAATTTGGTCAGTTGGAACTATATATCTTGTGAGCTATCATGTGAATTCCCAACTTCAATTCCATGTCAGTAACTTTGTTTAGTGTCATGCCTCTGCCATCCCACTCGGTAAGAGTTAACTCAAATAGATTATCTTTGGTTAGGGTTTTGGTAGATTTAGATTTGTTGAGCATGGGATACCCTGTTACTCAATGTATCATTGTCTTTGTGTTCTATACAGGTTGTTCAACCCATAGTTGCTATAGACACCTAAAAATGGTTCATTGCCTATGCCCCCTTTTTAACATGTCTTCTATATTGTGTGTTTTATCTTTATCATTCAATAATATTGTGTCATTCTTCCATGTCATCAATTAATAACATTTCTACTTTCTCTATCAAATCGATCATTTTCCTAAACCATTCCAAACCTTCCTAAACCAATCCTATTCGATCCTAAACCATTCCAAACCTTCCTAAACCAATCCTATATTATCCTAAACCATTCCAAACCTTCCTAAATTAGTTAAAATCTATCATATTCTATTCCTAATCATTTGGAGAATTGTCTGGACTCATTCTGACCATTCTGGGGCATTTTCCAAGATCACCGATGCCTAATCAACCTAATTTCAAACCAATCGATCAAACCCTAATTTCAATTTGATCAATCTTGTCATCATTTTAGGAGCATTGTACAAGATCATCGATGATTTGTATCCTTTCAATCAACCATTTGATAACATTGTTAAAGATCATTGGCGTTATTGCTATCAATCTATCAATTTCAATTCAATAGTGTTGTTCATTATTGTCAATACCATATCTGATTATCATTTCGGGAACATTGTCAAAGATCATCGATGTTCCCCATTTCAATCATACAACACCATCAAAGTGCATTGGCACTTTTCAATAATTTCCAATCATCATTATCTGGGCGCATTGTCAAAGATCATCGATGCTTTGTGATTTCCTAAACTATTTGGGAACCCTCAAAATTAACCCTAATCCTTATCAACATTATCAAAATCATTTGAAATCAACATAAACACCTTCAATTTGACCTATTTCCCACTAATTCCCCCCTTTGGATGAATAACCCATAATTTATCGTAAGTCCTAATTGAATAAATAAACAAATTTTATTTATTCCCCATTTCCCTAAGTCTCCAATAATTAATTAATTTCTATTAATTAATTAGCTAATTTCAATTTATGGGATTTTTACAATTTCATAAATCTAATTTGATTTTGAGGAATATTTGAGAATATTGAATTATGGATTTGATTAAAGATTCATAATCTCCCCTACATATCATATCCCTTAAATAAGGATTCTCATCCCTATTAAGGTGCTTCACAAATATTTTCAAATGTTTGCAATATCTCCTCAATTTCTCTTCCCCATTTCATGCTTCCAAGCATCCTGCCAACCAAAATCTTGGTTGGTGCATTGATTTTATGCAATCTCACCTAAATTTATCTCATTTTCTATAAATTAAGAACATTTCTCTCATTGAAGGTTGAAACACAAGATTTTTGAGAACTTCAAGAACCACAATCTCCTAGTAATTCTCATTATCAATCCAAGCGTTCAAGTTCTTTGTGCAATTGGTGTTTTTCAAAGAGCAACATATCAACCTCTATGGAGAAGAAAGGAGGTCATTAGAACTACATTTAAAGGGAGTTTTCTTGTGTTATCTTGTATATATTTAAACTATTGTTTCAAATGGTTTTAATGTTAGATTAGTTAGGGTAGAATATTGTTTAGGGTTTGTGGTTACCTAGATATGCTTCTAACCCCTTTTCTGGTCTTACATTTGGTCGATCCACTGGGGCATTGTCCAAGATCACCGATGCCTAATCAACCCAATTTCAAACCAATAAATCCAACCCTAATTCCAATTAAATCAATCTTATCATCATTTCAGGAGAATTGTGCAAGACCATCGATGCTTCATATCCTTTCAATCAGTCATTTGATAATACTGTCAAAGATCATCAGTGTTATTGCTATCAATCTATCAATTTCAATTCAATAGTGTTGTTCATTATTGTCAATACTATTTATGATTATAATTTTGAGAATATTGTCAAAGATCATCGACGTTTCCCCATTTCAATCTTACGACGCCATCAAAGTTCATAAAATGGAGGTAGTTTTTACTCTGAACCCCCTCTAATGGAGGTAGTTTTCATGTCAAGTTCACCAAATGTAAGACTAGAAAAAGGCCTATTTAGCATATTAGGTAACCACAAATCCTAAACAAGTATGGTAAACCTATCTAATCTACCATGAAAGCTATTTGCAAAAGGGATTCATAAACATAAGCATGGAACTTAAAAACCCCCTTCAAAGGAAGCTCCCATGTCCTTCTTTCTTCTCCATAGTAGGATTGATGTTTCTCTTTGCACACACACTTTTCACAAGAGGCCTATTTTGCTAATGAGAATACTAGAAGTTAGTGATCTTGAGGTTTTCTCAAAATCATGTGGCTCAACCTTGAATGAGAGAAATGTTCTCAATTTATAGAAAATGAGATACATTTAGGTGAGATTACATAAAATCAATGCACCAACCAAGACTTTGGTTGGTAGGATGTTTAGAAGCATGAAATGGGGGAGAGATATTGAGGAGATATTGCAAATATTTGAAAATATTTGTGAAGCACCTTAATAGGGATGAGAATACTTATTTAAGGGATATGATATGTAGGTGAGATTATGAATCTTTAATCAAATCTATAATTCAATATTCTCAAATATTCCTCAAAATAAAATTAGATTTATGAAATTGTAAAAATCCCATAAATTGAAATTAGCTAATTAATTAATAAAAATTAATTAATTATTGGAGACTTAGGGAAATGGGGAATAAATAAAATTTGTTTATTTATTCAATTAGGACCTACGATAAATTATGGGTTATTCATCCAAAGGGGGGAATTAGTGGGAAATAGGTCTAATTGAAGGTGTTGATGTCTATTTGAAATGATTTTGATAATGTTGACAAGGATTAGGGTTAATTCTGAGGGTTCCAGAATAGTTTAGGAAACCACGAGGCATCGATGATCTTTGATAATGTGCCCAGATAATGATGATTGGAAATTATTGAAAAATTCCAATGAACTTTGATGGAGTCATAAGATTGAAATAGGGAAACATCGATGATCTTTGACAATGTTCCCGAAATGATAATTAGAAATAGTATTGACAATAATGAGCAATACTATTGAATTGAAATTGATAGATTGATAGTGATAACATCGATGATCTTTGACAGTGTTATCAAATGGTTGATTGAAAGGATATGAAGCATCGATGGTCTTGGACAATGCTCCTGAAATGATGATGAGATTGATTGAATTAGAATTAGGGTTTGATCGATTGGTTTGAAATTGGGTTGATTAGGCATCGATAATCTTGGACAATGCCCCAGAATGGTTAGAATTAGTCCAGACAATTCTGCAAATGATTAGGAATAGAATAGGGTATTTTTTAATAGATTTAGTAAGGTTTGGAATGGTTTAAGATCAAATAGGATTGGTTTAGGAAGATTTGGAAAGGTTTAGGATCGAATAGGATCGGTTTAGGAAGGTTTGGAATGGTTTAGGAAAATGATCAATTTGATAGAGAAAGTAGAAATGTTAGTAATTGATGACATGGAAGAATGACACTATATTATTTAATGATAAAGATCAAACACAGAATATAGAAGACATGTTAAAAAGGGGGCATAGGCAATGAACCATTTTTAGGTGTCTACATTTTGCCCCTCTTTGAGACAATGTGATTATGAGCGTTGGTTCAAAGAAAAATAGAAGATCATGCCCCAGTGGATCAACAGAATGGAGGTAGGATGCCCCCTTAGAAAATTGGGCAGAAATTGAAATGAGGACAAATTTTTTGAAAAGAAAGATGATTGATTGAAGAAATGTTAGCAGAAAGTAGAAATTAGACGAAGAAGTGTTAGTAGAAAGATGTTGGCTTTCAAAGTGAAATTGTGTTATAAGAGCTTATTTTGATATTGCAAAAGCAGATGCAGCGCATCGTGGCACAAAAGCCAGAGCAAGAAAGTCATCCTTTTGTGTAAACAAACACAATGCAGACAGAGGATGATCTTCTCCATCCTGAAAGCATGTAGCAGACATGCCCTAGAATTTCATGAGATCATCAAATAGGCAGAAAACAAATCAAAAAGATAAAAAAGTCAATGAAAGATAAAACACTCACTGAAAAAATGTGAGCCAACAACCATTATGATCTTTTGTTCCTTGCATGAAATGTTCATTGTTTGATAGCTTAGATTTGAAAATTGATTGATAGCTTGAACAAATTGATTGATAGAAAAGATCAAAAGATTTGAACAGTCCAATCAGATTGAATGTTGAGTCACAATGATTCAGATCGCATATGATTTGTTTAAGCATAGATTGATGATCCTGCCACTATTGTCGGCAAACATGATGTTTGATTTGCGAAAAGAAGACAAGTATGTACAAATTTATTGTAGATTTTTGAAGAGATTTTGCATTTTTTAGGATTTTGAGATAGATTTGAATTTTTTTGGTCTTTTTTCAGGATCATATTTGAATTTTTAGCAATTTTTTCAGGACATTATGTAATTGTTTGAAGTTTTTTCAGGACATTATTTGATTTTTTTGAAATTTTTTCTTATTTGGATTTTTAGGATTTTTTCAGGACATTATTTGATTTTTTTGGAACTTTTTTGAAATTTCCCACAGTGTCTAGCAAGGGAAGGATGTTTTGAAAGGAGAAATGGACTACTAGATGGACGAAGGCCAAAGGTCATTGCATTGGATCTGGTTAGGTGCCAAGGACTATCCAAGAAATGGGATAACAATTTTTTTTACCCAAGTTGGGGGACTGGACAAGAAAATGATAAGGTAATGAGATACTGTAATGGATAGAATATGGGAAATGGACTTGTCAAGAGGTTTTTCTTTGAAAACACATTTTGCATTTGAACGTCCTTATTTTACATCAAGACCAAGATAGGGAGTTTGAAAGGAAAATGTTAGGATATGGATAGGATAATGACATGATATGAACAGGAAAATGATAGGATATGGATAGGATATGCAAGATCAATAAGGGATACAAGATATATGGGTGTTTATAGGATAAAGGATATGAGGGACATAGGAATAATGGAGGACATGCTAGGGATAATGGAGGACATTCTGGGTGTAATGAAGGATAACACCAATTAAATCTGCCCCAAAGTATAGACTGCAAGAAGTTCATATAACTACACATGACGCCTATTTGCCAGGTTTTCATCATGGTACTTGCCCAAAGTGCCTGTTTGCCAAGTTTTCACTATTGGACGAAACTACTTCTCTTGACTCTTTTTTTTTTGTGTTGCCAAGATGCCTGTTTGCCAGGTTTTAATCAAGGCAATTTTTTCATTTTTTTTTTGTCATTTTTTTTGATATTTTGCCCTTTTTTTTTTTTTTTTTTTTCATTTTTTAACATTTTGGGNTTTTTTGCCCTTTTTTTTTTTTTTTTTTTTCATTTTTTAACATTTTGGGAAAAAACTAGATGCATGAAGTGACATGGACAGAGGAATCAAATGACTTACTCATTGAAAGGTGCTTTTGAAAGATATTGTGCAAAGACGTTGGTAGGGTAATGACAAAGGGATATAAAGTGGGTGATTGGTTAAGGATGGGACAAGCTTTATGCAAGGGATTGGATAGGTTGGATGAAAGGTTGGAAAACAGGTGTAAGATAATGAAGGGACTGTATGCCAGCTTTCTTTGAAGTGGAAGGGAATGGATGCAAGAACAACATTGGCACACACCGTGAGGGGTGATGGAGTGATAGAGGAAAATGAGATTTTGAATTTTGAAGGATTAATGAAGGAATGTATATGGATTATGGGACACAAGGACCCAAAATGGATTTGGAAGATGGGAGACATTTAGATGGAGGGATAGCAATTTTGGATGCCAATTTGGACTTTTCTTTGGGACTCTGTGCTTCAAGGAGCTTCTTGGGAATCCACATACTTTTTGATTTTTCATTATTTTGAGGGTATTTTGAATGTTTTGCTTGCACAATGGATTTTGGAACCCATATGGCTTTTGACTTTATTTTTTTCTCAATGGGCCTTTGTAGCCTTTTTCATAATTCTTTTTTATTTTGGATAAAAAATTTCTTCTTTTGTACATGTCGATTAGACTGGACATGTTGATCCTTGATAGCATGTGGATTTCTCGATTTGTGGATTTTATGTTTGGCATCCAAATTGATTTGAAAGGGAATGGAATTCAGGGATGGATAGGAATTGTATGGAGGCATTGTGGATGGATGGAAGGTTCTCTAGGGTGTATGCCTTTGCTAACTTGCATGTGGGAAAGGGTAAGGGGATTGCAAGCTAGTGGAGGGAGGAACATATGGACTTGAGATGGATGGAAGGGTTGAAGGAGGAGGTATACATCTGGACTTGGATTTTAAAGGGATACCAATGCCTTGAGTTGTAGATTTATTATTAAGACCATGGCCATTTGAATTTTCTTGGACACGTAAGGGTTTTAATATACCGTTTGCATGGAGGTCTAACCCTTTGACTTGATATTGCTTTCTTTGACCAGTAGGATACTTGCTACAAGACATGAGTCCATTATTATGAGGTTTAAATGATATGGAAGGACTGATAGGACCATGAGGTGGACTAGACTCAATAGAACTAGGGGAACCCATTTGAAGTGTAAGGGGTTCATGAAGAACTTGCATAGATGTGCCTGAATCACAAGGGGGATTTGAAGGATTAGGACAAGGAGAAGAGAATATGGATGGATATTGAGGAGGATCTGGAGGAATAATGGGAAATTTTTGGGGATCCAAAGGGATGATGGGATCTTTTGGAGGACATGAAGGTGAAGGGACACCTTGATCTTGACTTGGAAATGGATCTTGGGAAGACATGGAAGGGAGATCGTGATCTTGCTTAGGAAGTGGAAGGTCAAAATTTTGATTTTGGAATGGAAGGGGATCATTTTGGATAGGGGGGATAAAGATAGTGGGATCTTCATGAGGCTTAAGGGAAATGGGGTCTTGGTCAATAATAGGATATAATTTGTCATTAAAGGGATCTTGATCTTGGTTTGATTTATAACATGTTTCTTTGTGCTTCGTATCATCCTCTTGACATGGGATATGACTTTGGACATGCAAGGGGGGTTCTTGAAGTCTAAAATAATGGAGAAATGTTCTTTGACTAACATAATGATCTTTTATCTTTCTTTGAGCCAATGCTCATAATCACATTGTCTCAAAGAGAGGCAAAATGTAGACACCTAAAAATGGTTCATTACCTATGCCCCCTTTTTAACATGTCTTCTATATTGTGTGTTTGATATTTATCATTCAATAATATTATGTCATTATTCCATGTCATAAATTACTAACATTTCTACTTTCTCTATCAAATCGATCATTTTCCTAAACCATTCCAAACATTCCTAAACTAATCCTATTTGATCCTAAACCATTCCAAACCTTCCTAAACCAATCCTATTCGATCCTAAACTATTCAAAACCTTCCTAAATCAGTTCAAATCTATCCTATTCTATTCCTAATTATTTATAGAATTGTCTGGACTCATTCCGACCATTCTGGGGCATTGTCCAAAATCACCGATGCCTAATCAACCCAATTTCAAACCAATCGATCAAACCCTAATTTAAATTTGATCAATCTTGTCATAATTTTAGGAGCATTATCCAAGATCATTGATGCTTTGTATCCTTTCAATAAACCATTTGATAACACTGTCAAATATCATTGGTGTTATCACTATCAATCTATTGATTTCAATTCAAACATCTTGTTCATTATTGTCAATACTAGTTCTGATTATCATTTTGGGAACATTGTCAAAGATCACCGATGCTCCCCATTTCAATCTTACAATGCCATCAAATTTTATTGGCGCTTTTCAATAATTTCCAATCATTATTATCTGGGTGCATTGTCAAAGATCATCGATGCCTTGTGATTTCCTAAACTATTTTGAAACCCTCAAAATTAACCCTAATCCTTATCAACATTATCAAAATCATTTCAAATCAACATCAACACCTTCAATTTGACCTATTTCCCACTAATTCCCCCCTTTGGATGAATAACCCATAATTTATCCTAAGTCCTAATTGAATAAATAAACAAATTTTATTTATTCCCCATTTCCCTAAGTCTCCAATAATTAATTAATTTCTATTAATTAATTAGCTAATTTCAATTTATGGGATTTTTACAATTTCATAAATCTAATTTGATTTTGTGGAATATTTGAGAATATTGAATTATGGATTTGATTAAAGATTCATAATCTCACCTACATATCATATCCCTTAAATAAGGTTTCTCATCCCTATTAAGGTGCTTCACAAATATTTTCAAATATTTGTAATATCTCCTCAATATCTCTCCCCCATTTCATGCTTCCAAGCATCCTACCGACCAAAATCTTGGTTGATGAATTGATTTTATGCAATCTCACCTAAATTTATCTCATTTTCTATAAATTGAGAACATTTCTCTCATTCAAGGTTGAACCAGAGGATTTTGAGAAAACCCTTAAGATCACTAACTTCTAGTATTCTCATTAGCAATATAGGCTTCTTGTGCAAAGTGTGTGTGGAAATGGCAACATCAATCCTACTATGGAGAAGAAATAAGGACATCGGAGCTTCCTTTGAAGGGGGTTTTTAAGTTTCATGCTTATGTTTATGAATCCCTTTTGCAAATAGCTTTCATAGTAGATTAGATAGGTTTAGCATACTTGTTTAGGGTTTGTGGTTACCTAATATACTAAATAGGCCTTTTTCTAGTTACATTTGGTGAAACTCACATGAAACATGCATAACTGATAAATTTTTTGGTGTTTTTGTGTCTTTTTTAGGTGCTAGAAGAGAGCTGCATAGGTGGTCACTGAAGCTGCATAGGTGGTCACTGTACCTGCACCGATGATCACTATTGTTGCGCAGGTGGTACCCAAACCTGCGTACTTGGAGCCCAAAGTTGCGTAGGTGGCTTCTTAGATGTGTAGTTGGTCACACGGGAGGCTACTTTAGGGTTTAGGATCATTTCTCAAGGGTTTAGGAAGCCATTCTACATTTAGGGCTTCCTCGTCTACTTTTTTCTATTTTCAAGCTAAAATGGACCCTAATCTATGCTAATCAACCCTAAGTTTGGTTAATGAACCCTAATGTGGCAAATGAACTTCACAATTTCATTTTCAAAGCTTAAAATGAACATGAACATTTATATTTGGGTTCCTAAAATGAATCTCATCTAGTCTAGGGTTGCATGCTATCAAACTTGTTCAAACTTTAAACAACTTACAATCTAGCCTAACTAGGGGTGGAAATGAAATGTTTCATGCAAGGGAAAGTTGTTCAAGTTGTCAATGGGCTTAAAATGAACATGAAAACCTGATTTTGGGACTTAAAATGAACTCTAACCTAGTTTAGGATCAAGTGCAGTTTTGTTTTTCAAGGTGTTCCTAAACTATTTCTATGCACATGCAAGCTAGTTAGGGTTTCAATTTCATTTCAAATATTTGAAAATCAACTTAAATATCATGGTTAATGAACCCTAGCTATTTTTTTGATGTTTTTTCATGCTCATATGTTGAAAATCTCTATTTTTTACAAGTTTTGAGTCATTTTTAGGCTTTTGATAAGTTGCTGCGCAGGTGGTCACTGTTCCTGCATAGGTGGTGAGAAGCTGCATAGGTAGGAACCTATTCTTGCATAGGTGGTTTCTCTAATTCTGCGTAGGTGGTCACTGTTCCTCCGTGGCTAGTAAGAATGATGCTTTTCAATGCTAATTTTGGGTTTCTGCATTCCTGTACTTGTTTTTGCACTTAGATTACTTGATTTTGGTGTTACTGCTGAGTTTGTGTAGTGTGATGGCAATCATGGGATGATGAATGAGTCCTAAAAATACTAATGGTTTTCAAATGCAAGATGTTTTGTAGAAGACATTGTGTTTTCCCAAACTCTTGTGTTTTCTTTTTGTAGTTAGAAAACACTTCACTTTGGTGCTTGAAATGAACCTTTTTCTTTCATGTGTCTAATGTGTTTTCTAGATTGTCAAACCCTAAGAATGATATATGCATATCCCCTCCCCTTGCCTTCGTGGATCTTGGGTGTAAGAGAAACTCATATCATTCTTATAGAGTGGCCACCTCCAAAGTGCTTTAGTAGAGCCAGTGAGAGTGGATGCCCAACTGGTGACAGGCTAAAGCCAAGCCCATCCAACCGGGATACAAATATGCCATTGTGATTAATCTCTCAATGGATGGGTGTTGAATTTATTATACCAGGAATAAGATCTCCCTCAGTACCCTTATGGTGTGTTAAAACCTACAGAATGTAACTTCTGTAGGCTAGGAGGCCTCCATAATGGAGCTAATATGCCACACGTATAATCACCCAAATGGATGCCCTTATTAAACACCATGTCATAGTAACCAAAAACCTTTTATTTGTTGGCGCGAAAGGTCACAGACCAACTAAGATGCCCCACACTTTCACAGCTATTAGTCGAGACAACAATTCCTTGGGAAGTGATATCCCTTGGGAGTTGAAGCTTGGAGTGCCTGAGAAGTGAGTGCACATGTAAGGAGGAGCCTGTGCCTTTGAGTTTCTAGGTTGTCTACTATTAGTAAGCACGGCTGAACTTTGGTTTAAGTGTGGATTCAATAGATACTGTCCTTGCTATCTTTAGGAAGTGGTGTGTTTGTTCATTTTACAACAGCCATTCTAAATGATGTGTCTTGTGTGGGTGTTCAAACCTTAATAAAAATGACAACATCTTAAAACACTCCCCTTAAACAACATTTTTTCCAAAATCAATCTTCAAGAACAATCAACATGGGTCACAACAAACCTTGTCTTTTGAGTAAACATATGGAACCTTGAACTTTTCTCTTGGAACCTATTGGCATTCTTGATAGCCTTCATATTTCATATTCATGACCTAATCTCCTTGCATTTTCATATCAAAAATCCTTTGCATTATAGACCTCATTTTCAATCATCATTTTAGTTCCTTTTGCATATGTCCTAATCATAGCCTTTTTGCATACATAGCACATTCCTAGATCCTCCTTAAAGACTTTGCAAATACTCCTAGGAAGTATCCAAATCATGGAACCTCTCTTTATGATGTTGAAAATAGGATCTTGACTTGATCTCCATTTTTTGCCAAATTTCAAACCCCCTTATCAATTTGGTCTTATTCCACCTTTGTCATGATGGATTTACCTAATCCCTTTTATCAAACTTGCCCTTTATTCCAAAATCCAATCCTTTCAAGTCAAGATCCTTATTCAACCTCATAAGGTTATGCTCCTAGATTTGTGTCCTTTCAAAAGATTAATTGTTAAATTTCAAAAAACCAAAAACACAGTTTCATAAACCTTAGCTTGCATTTGCATAACTTCCTTGAATTTCCAAAATTGCATTTCAAACTTGCATTTCCAAAATTCAAAAATTCCAAAAAACATCTTGCATTTTCATATAGTCATCATTTCAATCTTCACTAGGTTCCAAGCATCCAAAAGGCAACATGAAACTTATCAACCCATGTTTCCATCACAAGGAAAATCCCAATTACCTTTTGATCAAAGACAAGATATACCTTTGCAACAACAAGCTTTTAAGCCAAGGAAAATGACATCAACACAACCAAACAATCAATTTCATCAAGTCCACTCAAACATAATTCAAAATTTGCAAACAAAATTGGCTAAAGAAAAGATTCTCTTGGAAGAGAAGGTTTCCAAGATGATAAAGAGTAGACAGGAGATGGCCAAACTCCTTGGATGTTCAATTGATTCTTTTGGTTAAATTGACACACAATCTCTCATTGAGAAATCAAAGATACCAAAAATCATTTCAAAACTCAATGAGGAAAATGAACAAATTAACAAATCCCAATTCAATCATGTGCAAAAGCCAACTTTTTTCAACCAAGTCCTAGATCAAGCTGAATTGAATAAATTTCAAGCCAGTCTCCATGTGCTCAAATTTAAAATCAATCATTCAACCAAGTTCCAAATCAAACCTTTCAACCTCACTGTGGCATAATTCAAATGGGGCCACCACCAAATTATGAACCAATCTTCATTTCAATGCAACCAAGTGATCTTCAAACAATTTCACAACCTCTTGTGCCAATCATGCAGACAATACAATCAATACCAAGATCACAAATAGTAACATTTCTTGAGGAACCTTTTGTGTCCTCCAATTCACCACCAATGTCTTATCAAACAAATAAATATTCAAATGTGACATCTTTTGAACACCAACCAAGCATAATCACTAAGAAAAATTTTGTTGAACATGTTCATTCCAAAAATTCTTTCCACCATGTAAATAATGATGAGGTATCACAAACAAGACCCATCAAGCAATGCAAGTTCAAATCCAAAATTTTCAAGAAATTGTTTCAAAAATTGGGTCAAACAAATAATTTACCTGTGTCTAGCAATGGTTCACACCAAAACAATCACATGGATGACATACCTATTTCCCCTCAAGACATTTAACTTCAAGAAACATCCATGTTTCCTTCCACCCCTTCATCCCCACATTCCTCCCAAGAGATTTCCTCCATCCCCATCAAGTGATTCTTCCAACAATGCAACCTTCCAATGGCTATCCATGAAAGAAATCCAAACTAGCTCCATGCATAGCCCAAGTTCCTTTGAACCAATTCCATCATGTCCTCCAATTTCAATCAAGAATATTCCTAAGAATCCTATCCAAATTCCATCTTCCTCATATCAAAATGTTGACCCCTTTCAAGAACCCCCCTTGCATGTCCAAAGTCATATCCCATGTCAAGAGGATCATAAAAAGAATGAATAAACATGTCTAAAAACATATCAAGATCAAGACCCCTTCAATGACCAACTTTATCCTATTGTTGACCAAGACCCCATTTCCCTTGAGCCTCATGATGATCCCACTATCTTTATCCCCCTATCCAAAATGATCCCCTTCTATTCCCAAACCAAAATGTTGACCTTCCACTTCCTAAGCAAGATCACGATTTCCATTCCATGTTTTCCCAAGATCCATTTCCAAGTCAAGATCAAGGTGTCCCTTCACCTTCAGGTCTTCCAAAATATCTCCTCGTCCCTTTGGATCCCCCAAAAGATCCCATTATTCCTCCAGACCCTCCTCAAGATCCATCCATTTTTTCTTCTCCTTGTCTTAATCCTTCAAATCCCCCTTGTGATTCAAGCACATCTATATAATTTGTTCATGAACCCCTTACACTTCAAACGGGTTCCCCTGGTTCAATTGAGTCTAGTCTGCCTCATGGTCCTACAAGTCCTTCCATATAATTCAAACCTCATAATAATGGACTTGCGTCTTGTAGAAAGTATTCTACTTGTCAAAGAAAGCATTATCAAGTCAAAGGGTTAGACCTCCATGCAAATGGTATATTAAAACCTTTACGTGTCCAAGAAAATTCAAATGGCCATGGTCTTAATAATAAATCTACATCTCAAGGCGTTGGTGTCCCTTCAAAATCCAAGTCCAAATGTATACCTCCCCCTTCAACCCTTCCATCCATCTTAGGTCCATATGCTCCTCCCTCCATTAGCTTGCAATCCCCTTACCCTTTCCCATATGCAAGTCAGCAAACGCATACACCCTGGAGAACCTTCCATCCATCCAAAATACCTCCATACAATTCCTATCCATCTCTGAATTCCATTCCCTTTCAAAGCAATTTGGATGCCAAACATAAAATCCACAAATCAAGAAATCCACATGCTATCAAGGATCAACATGTCCAGTATAATTGACATATACAAAAGAAGAAAAATTTGATCCAAAATAAAAAAGAATTATCAAAAAGGCTACAAAGGCCCATTGAGAAAAAAGTAAAGTCAAAAGCCATATGGGTTCCAAAATCCATTGTGCAAGCAATATATTCAAAGGACCCTAAAAATAATGAAAAATAAAAAAGCATGTGGATTCCCAAGAAGCTCCTTGAAACACAGAGTCCCAAAGAAAAGTCCAAATTGACATCCAAAATTGCTATCCCTCCATCTAAATGTCTCCCATCTTCCAAATCCATTTTGGGTCCTTGTGTCCCACAATCCATATCCATTCCTTCATTAACCCTTCAAAATCCAAAATCTCATTTTCCTCTATCACTCCATCACCCCTCAAGGTGTGTGCCAATTCTATTCTTGCTTCCATTCCCTTCCACTTCAAAGAAAGCTAGCATACATTCCCTTCATTATCCAACACCTATTTTCCAACCTTTCAACCAACCTATCCAATCCCTTGCATAAAGCTTGTCCCATCCTTATCTAATCACCCACTTCATATCCCTTTGTCATTACCCTACCAACATATTTGTATAATATCTTTCAAAAGCACATTTCAAAGAGTAAGGCACTTGAGTCCTTTGTCCATGTCACTTCTTGTGTCCAATTTTTTCAAAAATGTCAAAAAATGTCAAAAAAAAATGAAAAAATAAAAAAAATATGAAAAAAGGAAAAAGTTGCCTTGATGAAAACCTAGCAAACAGGCATCTTGGCAACACAAAAAAAAAGAGATTCAAGAGAAATAATTTTGTTAAATAGTGAAAACTTGGCAAACAGGTGCTTTGGGCAAGTACCATGATGAAAACCTGGCAAACATGCGTCATGTGTAATTCTATGAACTTCTTGCAGTCTATACTTGGGGGCAGATTTAATTTGCATTATCCTCCATTACCCCCAGAATGTCCTGCATTATCCCCAACATGTCCTCCACTATTCCTATGTCCCTCATATCCTTTATCCTATCAACACCCATATATCTCGTATCCCTTATTGATCTTGCATATCCTATGCATATCCTATCATTTTCCTGTTCATATCCTGTCATTATCCTATCCATATCCTAACATTTTCCTTTCAAACTCCCTATCTTGGTCTTGATGTAAAATAAGGACGTTCAAATGCAAAACATGTTTTCAAAGAAAAACCTCTTGGCATGTCCATTTCCCATATTCTAACCACTGCAGTATCTCATTACCTTATCATTTTCTTGTGCAGTCCCCTAGCTTGGGTAAAAAAAATTGTTATCCCATTTCTTGGATAGTCCTTGGCACCTAACCAGATCCAATGCAATGACCTTTGGCCTTCGTCCATCTACTAGTCCATTTTTCCTTTCAAAACATCCTTCCCTTGCTAGACACTGTGGGCAATTTCAAAAAGTTCCAAAAAAATCAAATAATGTCCTGAAAAAATCCTAAAAATTCAAATAAGAAAAAATTCCAAAAAAATCAAATAATATCCTGAAAAAAATTCTAAAAATTACATAATGTCCTAAAAAAATTGTTAAAAATTCAAATACGATCCTGAAAAAAGACCAAAAAAATTCAAATCTATTTCAAAATCCTAAAAATTGCAAAATCTCTTCAAAAATCTGCAATAAATTTGTACATACTTGTCTTCCTTTTATTGAATCGAACATCATGTTTGCAGACATCAGTGGTAGAATCATCAATCTGTGCTTAACGAAATTATATGCGATCTGAATCATTGTGACTCAACATTCAATCTGATTGGACTATTCAAATCATTTGATCTTTGCTATCAATCAATCTGTTCAAGCTATCAATCAATTTGCAAATCTAAGCTATCAAACAATGAACATTTCATGCAAGCAACAAAAGATCAGAATGGCTGTTGGCTCACATTGTTTCAGTGAGTGTTTTATCTTTCATTGATTTTTTTATCTTTTTGATTTGTTTTTTGCCTGTTTGATGATCTCATGAAATTCTAGGGCTTGTCTGCTACATGCTTTCAGGACGGAGAAGATCATCCTCTGTCTGCATTGTGTTTTTTATGCAAAAGGATGACTTTCTCACTCTGGCTTTTGTGCCACGATGCGCTACATCCACTTTTGCAATATCAAAATAAGCTCTTATAACACAATTGCACTTTGAAAGCCAACATCTTTCTACTAACACTTCTTTGTCTAATTTCTTCTTTCTGCTAACATTTCTTCAATCAATCATCTTTCTTTTTAAAAAAATTGTCCTCATTTCAATTTCTGCCTAATTTTTTGAGGGGGCATCCTAACTCCATTCTGTCGATCCACTGGGGCATGATCTTCTATTTTTCTTTGAGCCAATGCTCATAATCACATTGTCTCAAAGAGGGGCAAAATGTAGACACCTAAAAATGGTTCATTGCCTATGTCCCCTTTTAACATGTCTTCTACATTGTGTGTTTGATCTTTATCATTCAATAATATTGTGTCATTCTTCCATTTCATCAATTACTAACATTTCTGCTTTCTCTATCAAATTGATCATTTTCCTAAACCATTCCAAACCTTCCTAAACTGATCCTATTCGATCCTAAACCATTCCAAACCTTCCTAAACCAATCCTATTCGATCCTAAACCATTCCAAACCTTCCTAAATCAGTTCAAATCTATCCTATTATATTCCTAATCATTTGAAGAATTGTCTGGACTCATTCTGACCATTCTAGGGCATTGTCAAAGATCATCGATGACTAATCAACCCAATTTCAAACCAATCGATCAAACCCTAATTTCAATTTGATCAATCTTGTCATCATTTTAGGAGCATTTTCCAACATGATCGATGCTTCGTATCCTTTCAATCAACCATTTGATAACACTGTCAAAGATCATTGGTGTTATCGCTATCAATCTATCGATTTCAATTCAATAGTGTTATTCATTATTGCCAATTCTATTTCTAATTATCATTTCAGGAACATTGTCAAAGATCATCGATGTTCCCCATTTCAATCATACGATGCCATCAAAGTTCATTGGCGCTTTTCAATAATTTCCAATCATCATTATCCGAGTGCATTGTCAAAGATCATTGATGCCTCATGATTTCCTAAACTATTCCAAAACCCTCAAAATTAACCCTAATCCTTATCAACATTATCAAAATCATTTCAAATAGACATCAACACCTTCAATTTGACCTATTTCCCATTAATTCCCCCCTTTGGATGAATAACCCATAATTGATCCTAAGTCCTAATTGAATAAATAAACAAATTTTATTTATTCCCCATTTCCCTAAGTCTCCAATAATTAATTAATTTCTATTAATTAATTAGCTAATTTCAATTTATGGGATTTTTACAATTTTATAGATCTAATTTAATTTTGAGGAATATTTGAGAATATTGAATTATGGTTTTGATTAAAGTTTCATAATCTCACCTACATATGATATCCCTTAAATAAGGATTCTCATCCCTATTAAGGTGCTTCACAAATATTTTCAAATATTTACAATATCTCCTCAATATCTCTCCCCCATTTCATGCTTCCAAGCATCCTACCAACCAAAATCTTGGTTGGTGCATTGATTTTGTGCAATCTCACCTAAATGTATCTCATTTTCTATAAATTAAGAACATTTATCTCATTCAAGGTTGAACCACATGATTTTGAGAAAACCTCAAGATCACTAACTTCTAGTATTCTCATTAGAAAAATAGGCTTCTTGTGTAAAGTGTGTGTGCAAAGAGCAACATCAATCCTAGTATGGAGAAGAAAGAAGGACATGGGAGCTTCCTTTGAATTGGGTTTTTAAGTTTCATGCTTATGTTTATGAATCCCTTTTGCAAATAGCTTTCATAGTAGATTAGATAGGTTTGGCATACTTGTTTAGGGTTTGTGGTTACCTAATATGCTAAATAGGCCTTTTTCTAGTCTTACAATTGCATGTCATGAACGCGGCTAAGAACAAATCTAATCCATTTGATTTGGAAATTCTTTGGCATATGCGGAATGTGGGTTAAACCTTTAACCTCTATATGCTTGTGCTTGGGCTTGAGATTCCCTCCTACGCACAATTTCTCATATGCTTGATTCATCTCAATTATTCCAATCTCCTGGATGTTACAATGATAGAAGCTTTGAATGTCATTTACCAGTAATACCCTTGGAGGAATTAGGGAATGAGCTCCCAATAGATCTATTTCCTCTGCTACTATTGGATGAAGCTTAAACTCTAGAGGGTTACATATAAAATTTCTCACCAACATCTCCAATCCTTTCTTAAGTTTGTAGCTTGATGTGGATGCCATATCGCTTAGAGTATTTGATCAAACTTCGCTTCCAAACACAAATTCACTCTGAATCGCTAAGGGCTCTAAATTTCTCTGCAAACTAAAATCTTTGTAAACAATAACCTTTATGATTCATCATTTATAAGAATTTTTACTATTTAAGTATTTCATTTAATGCTCCATACATAGTAGTAGGCATATCTCAGGTAGTTCTCCTAGGTTTACTCAAAAGCTCGGCGAAATCTAACTTCCTGACTTAGCTCGGTTAAGCTAGAGTAGCTCAGGTGCAACTAAGATCCTGACTTGGTTAGCACCACAATATGTCCTAATGCATCAATATGTGGATTTGGACTTACTAGCATATATGGAACTAATGTATGATAGCTTGAATGTGTAGTTCCAATCATTTCCTTGCATCTCTATTCTGTGATGGTAGATCCACCCAACTCACTATCTTGGGTGTTGTTTGATACTTCAATGTTTTGGTTTGAACTTTCAGAGGATTTCCTTACCCATTGTTTATTCATCTGAGTTCTGATTTCTAAGACCTTTTCTTTGCCTTTCTCAAAACTAGTATCTACTAATTCTCTATTCATGCAATTCTTTCTTAGATGATCGAGTTGATTTAACACATAACATCTCTTAGTAGGATTTCTTCTTCGGAGGTGATTTTTTGTACAATTTGCACCAATGTGTCTATACTCTCCACAATGACAACATCTGTACCATGTGTTGTAATCCCAACCAAAAATTTCTTTAGCTAGTTGTTCAGCAGGGTTCTATTTCTTAGTTCTACACTTGGAGGATCTATGATCTTGTTTGTTACATTTGAAACATTTTCCTTCAAACTTAGGTTTTTCAGTGCATTCACTTTCTCTATGTCCATGCTTGTTAAAACTATAACATTTTCCATTAAAATTTGATTTTCCATTGCTCCAACATTTATTTGATGTATTCCCTAACTTACCACAGTGGTTACAAGAAGGTTTCATGTTCTTTTTAGCTCCTTTCTTTGAGGATTCACCTTGTTCAGTATAACCTGGTCTAGTCTATCCATGATGTCTAATTTTTGTTGACTGGTCTGTACTACCTTGTGAATTCATCATACTTTCATTGGTTTTCCTTTTAGTGTTGACATCATTCTATAGTCTTTCCTTTTTGTTCTTAGGTTGACAACTTCTTGATTTTCACTATTGAGTTGATTTTCCAAATCTACTTGCTGGAGTGACAAATGATGGATTTCATTTTATTTTTCTTCTAATCTTGTACTCAACAATCTCTTATCATCTTGTGCCAAATTTTTTTCATCTTCTGCTTAATTCTTTTGTTCTATGACTTCACACAATCTGACTGAATGAACTTCTTTCTCTCTTTTCAACTTTATAAATTCTTCATGTAGATTGAGATTTTGCAAGCAAGTCTTCAATGACTGCATTAGCTTCTTTAGAACTCCAGTCTTTGAAAAAATATTCAATCATTTCTTCTATGTAATTCCTGTCATTCGTTTGTACTGTTAAATCTTTTCTTCTTTTTAGGGAAAGAGAGAGATGCTCCTTGAGTTTATTGATATGATCCATGGCCATTTGTAGATCTATCTTTTCATTTTCAATGGCCTTCTCCAGTCTATATATTTCCATTGCCTCTAATATTTTCTCAAGTTGTTAAACTTCTGTAGAGAGAACCTTTAGCTCTGATACCAATTGTTGGAAACATATTATATGCAATGTGACTGAGAGGGGGGGGGGGGGATGAATCAGGAACCAATAAAATTTATTCTTCTTTAACCTCAATTATATTATCTAATATGATTTAATGATTAGAAAAGAAATAATCATTCATAACACATAACACAGTATTCGGTTACCCAGAAAACTTCCAAATAGAAAGTAAAATTGGGGTGGGGATAACACTCACAAGATTTAGTACTCCAATATAAATTTAGCCTGTTAGAGCTTACATTGACCACTTTTGATGACCTACGTTGTTAGGAGCAATAAGGACTGTTAAGTCCACCTTGTTAAAGGATTTGATACAATACAATAAGTAATGCAACTCTGTTAAGATATTTAAAAAGGACTTTTAGGTCCACCTGGTTAGAGGATTTTGTTGATCCATATGTTAGAATGTATAGTAGATGATCTACTTAGGCAACTCTGATTTGCTAAATAAGATCCTTTGATTTATAACTAATCACCTAACTGTGATGGATGAGTCTCTACTGTACTTTATACTTCTGCAATCTTCTAATCAATATGCCACTTCATATTCGCATGTATACTTCTGCTACATACTCTTCTATTACATATTTTGGATAAATAAAATGTCTTGTATATGTATCTTATCCAAAAAAAAAACTTCATAAGTCAACTTCCATTAGATATAATGATATATAATATGCAAAGTTGGCCCAATACTGTAACTCGGGTCCAGAAGTCTACTCGGGTGATAAATTGATACTCGGGTAATATTCTGATCACTCAAATGATACTGGTTACTTGGGAAATACTGATCACTCGGGCGACGCTGGTCACTCAGGTCACACTGATCACTCGGGCGATACTGATCACTCGGGTCACACTGATCACTTGGGCAATATTGGATGAGTAAGTGTTTTGACACTAATTGAAAACATGTCTTTCCATAGGGTCTACAAATCCAACACCATGGTAACCAGACATACAGGTGCTTGAGATGATAAGAAACTTGATTATTTCCCCTCTTTAAGGTAGAGTTGGATAGGAAATACACCTAACTCATCTCTCTATTGGCCTGTGCACAAAAGTCCTCTCAAAAATACCCTTAATGCCATGTACCCTAAAACCTATACCATCAATCTTATAGCCTAAGCCATATAACCTCAGTTCTATACCCTAAATTGAATATATTAAAACACATTTTCTAAACTACATATAATGGAGGAAGATGTGGTGACCTAGAGAGGCAAGGGAGATAGAGAAAAGGAGAGAGAGAATAACATAGATAAATAGAGTTTTGATGAGTGGGGGAGAGAGGGAGAGGTAGACACGAAGTGACTGAGACGTTTAGATTTAGGAGAAGTAGAGAGGTGAGGGAGGGAGAGAAGATAATGAGAGAAATAAGATCACATAGAGAGAAATATGGGTAGGGAGGTAGTAAGAGAGGCGGGGAGGATGAGAAAGAAATAGGTAGGAGAGACATATAGAGAGATTACTAGAGCCTAGGGAGAGAGGGGTGAGAAACCTATGGGGAGATATAGAGATAAGTGGATAATATGATAGGGAGAGAGGGGTAGAGAGATAAATATGAAGGGATGTCTGGAGACATAGAGATGGTGAGAGAGAGAGGGTGGGAGGGAGAGGTAATGATCGAGAGGATGGAGAGAAAAAATAATAGAGGGTGAGAGAAGAAGAGAGGGAGGAAGGTAAGGATAGAGATGGGGGTAAGGAGGAAAGGTGAGGTAGATATGGAGAAAAGGTAGAAGAGACCTAGAGAAGGGAGAGAAAGGTGGGAGAGAAGAAAGGGAGAGGGATGAGTTTTGGTGGAGATAAAGAGATTGAGATAGAGAGAGTGAGAGAATACTGATAAGAGTGTTGTTTACTAAAATTTGACTATGTCAAAATATTTATACGTTCTTCTAAAACCTAAAATATAAATTAAAACTCTGAGAGATCTGAAAACACTCTCAAACATTTTTTCAATATATACATGAAATATATCTTGACTTAATCTTAAATATTATATTTTGTGTATATATTTTTGTTGCAAGATTGAATTTTACTTGAGTTTAAAATTTTTGGTGAGTGATAGAGAGAGAAAAATAATTAATCCGGTGCAAAACATTTGGATGGCATGAAATTTGGCACTCACCAAATGGAAATGCACTTTTAAAAATTCATTTCCATTTGGCTCACTAAATTTAGGTTCAAGACACGACCACAACTTTAGGCTTGACATATGAGACTTATTTGGTGATTTCTACATGCCTTGATGGAAGACAAAAAATAAAGTGGAATATTTTTGGTTCCCCATCTTTGTGTACTTAATCTTATGGCATAGGTCTTAATCATACAACTTGAGACTTAAAGTTATATCACCCCCCAAAATATTTTCTGTAAACTGAAATAAACTACTGTGAATAGGATCTAAGAGGTAAAATGGTTAAGTAACATAATATGTTGACAAACAAAAAATATATCACATATAAGTATATGTTCCTACATAATCACATCTTAATATTTTATCTCATGTTGGTTGTTATGAAAATTAAAAGTGCAAAATATTACATAGAAGAACAAAAACACATAACACTCAGATTTATGTGAAAAAACTAGTAAAATTATACTAGGAAAAAACCACGGGCAAATATATTTCGTACTGATTCTCAGGATTTTTTTAATGTTACAACAACCTCCAAAATATACATGAAAACAAGGCTTTGATTTGCATATAACAATTGAGTTGCAGATTCCTAATTGAAGATAACTTACTAAATATAGTAAGTATGCCTCACACAAATACATGTTTAACACATTCCATAATTACTATTTATGGTAAGTCACCAAATAAAATTACTATAAATAGTAAGTCTCATAACAAACACCCTCTATTTATAGTAAGTCTAAAAGAAAATTCTCCTTTGGCAAGACACCTTGAGGCATGGTCGCCTAACGACAAGCACGTAGTGGCACACTAGATGAGAATCCATGAGGGATCAACCACATCTAGATGAGATCCATGTTGTCTTCACATTCCAACACTGGTCAAATGATGTTATTTATGATATTGTTACATGATTATTCAGATTACATAATCATATAATTTTGTATAGTATTACCTATTTTCCTCTCCTTTATTTTATTGAACCATTCACATGCAACCAATTGGAGATAGCATACAAAATCACTAGTGATTTGAAATGTGGTTATGACTAGAGTATATCATTCAGAGCCCTACACTATTATGCGTAGGTTATGATTGCTGGACTTTCTAAGTGTAAGCTTCTCTCTTTTGATTATGACAACTCTTTGCAACACTTCATCCCTCTTTTGGGTATGATGACTTATTTGTAATTATGTGAAATCATTTTTTTTAATAATAGATCCTTTTTAGCCCTATGCCATACTTTTTTTTCTATCATGGCTCCTTTATAACCCTACATTTATGATGAATCCCTTTATCCCTATATATCAGTCTTTTAACTATGATGTATCCATCATAGTCTCACATCACTCTTGATTATGATTTATCCTTTGTAGCCTTACATCTATGATGACTCTTTTACAACTTGCACAACTCTTTTATGCATTAAAATAATTTTCTTCCGCTTCTACATCTATGATTTTATTTTTCTACATTGTTTATTGTAATGTTAAGAGGTCAATAATGATTATATTTAAAATTCCTGTTAGATACTACTCATATAATTTTTTTTTAACATCTTAGAAATTTATTGCGAGCAGAAGCATGTGCAAATGGTCATATGTATCTATGTCCTTAAGTATGTTTGTGTTATTTACTTTTATGTTAGATTTTCTTTTCCTTTGACATTCATGCTTTATTGTAGCTCACATGCAAGTCCAATTAGGGGAAAAATATAACAATGAAAAGTTCATCTCCAACACTTTTCTCATTTGATTTAGAGAGACTTTGACACTTTGTCCCTATTATAATTTACCCCGATGTGTAAGTGATGTAATTCTATGTAAATTTTGACATTTTATCCAAGCTTTGACTAAACCTAACCCCCAATCCCCAAGGATTCCTATTTCTCATTCTGTAGCATAGATTAATCCCATATTTATATATCTAAACGTTGTTCACAATAACAATTGTAGTTTTCAAAATCAAATTTTATTCATGATCCAATCTTCCTTACCTCCAACTAGTCGTTGCTAGCTCAAGCATTCAAAATACTCACAATTGGCATGCTAGGGTGTTGCATATAAAGACAAGTTCCAAATTCATTTTGGTTGTTATTTTATCACTTCAACTCCAACACTAATAAAAGTATTACTTTCTCATAAAGAAGATAACATCAACATTTGCATTCATAAAAAAAACTAAACATGTATATTATGTATAGTAAATGTTAAGCATGCTTCTAAAGTTGTTCAAATCATTGAATTGATAAAAAAAATTGACGAATGCTTAATGCTTCACCTCTTGAACATCATCTAGATGCAATAAGTGCTTAGTGTACCATTCATTCTCATAAGAAATTGGTTCTTATGAACCGTACTCATAAAACATAGGTCAATAAATTTGAATTAGTTTTGAATAATGCTTAATGCTACACTTCTTGAACATCATCTAGATACAATGAGTGTTTAATGTACCATTCATTCTCAATAAATTTGACTTGAAAACTACATAATTGAATTTTGATAACAATATCATAATACTTACCATAACAAGTTATTTCTCTTCCTTACCCTCATGGCAAATTCCTAAGGATGCTCCTGAACACCTCTATTTCCAAATATCATAGACAAACAAACAAGATTATTCAAACTATTGAATTGATGAAAAAACTTACTGAACACCTCTATTTATAAATATCATAGACAAAGAAACAAGATTATTCAAACTATTGAATTGATGAAAAAACTTACTAATGCTTTTAAGGTGGTAATCTAACATGACAAATTCGAGGGACCCTCTTTCGCTCCACCATATTCAATTATCATAACAAACAAAGATTCTAAAGACCAGAATGCAAAAACGAACCCTAAACCTAAATTTCAACGTCATTGTCTTACACAAGTCTGCAACTAATTAGTTTCGAAGATTTTGCAAAGCAAAAATTCAGGGAAAGATCGATAAGTCCCTATCAAAGTGAGCTCTTCACAGATTTCTGAATATCTCCATTGAAAGCAACAGGGGCTGATCGGAAATAACATAGGATTTAGCAGAGATTTCAGCAGCGTAAGGATTTGCAGACAGTACCTGACACAGTTTAAAGAGAGATGAGTTGAGAGTTTCAATGGAAGAAAAATCCATTTTTGCCATTGCTATCAAACTGCAAAAGAAAAGTCTGAATGTGTACTTTTTGGTTTTACGTGAGGAAAGGATTTGAGTGCATCACCATATCATTTTCAGTTGTAATCGTAGAGATAAGCCCATAATCTTCTGCCAAAGATTTTGCCTCTATGTCTGCTCTTCTGTATTTATTGGTGCGCAAACTTTTTGGGACTTTCAGGTACAAGTTTGCTTTTAAATTTAACGTCTTTTAGGGATTTTCAAGAGGCTAAATTATACGTGGAGCAAAATCGAGGCTGGTTTTTTTGGGTTTTCTGTTGCAGTTCCTGTGGCTGAGTTATTATTCGTTGTACAGTTCTCTTTGCAGCTATCTATTCGTATTTTTATGATGTTTTGTTTTAAAAATCCTCTGATCAATGATGCTTTCAAGATTGTAAACATGTCTTGTTGTGTCTTCAGTAAATCAGGCTAGCTTATGTGTGTTTGTTTTATAATATTAAAAACTCTTTATACGTTTTTTATTGTGAAACCTTCACAACTCAAATGCAATAAATTAATAAAAGAGCTTCTTTCCTTTTACAACTATGACATCAATAAAAATTCATTTATACTTTTTTTTAAAAGTTTAAGTTCAATAATATTTAAGAAAAATTAGATAATCTTATATTCTTTTAATGAAAATGTCTATATTACTTTGGGTAAAATAGTGCTAGGGGAGAGGAGCTAGAATGTGCACACCCTAACTTCGGGGGTTCCCTTGGATCGCCACGTGAACCTTAGGCCTGATTATTTTGACTGGCCACATAGGCTGCTTAGTTGGCAAGGCCAAATCATTTTTTTCCCATATCATGACGATTTGCCACGTGTTCCCGTCTCTTTCGTCCAACGTGTTCATTTCATGCCATTTTGGTGTGTCGACAAGAACGTGCACGGTCCCACACCCTAATAGTACCCACCATACCATCTGAACTGGCAAGGGTGGCCATGTGCCAGTCCACCACATGGCCACCCAATCTACCACCCTCATCGCCATTACTTCCCGCCCAAACCTTATACTGCAATATGGAGTGGCATTTACTACACGTCACCTCTCCTTACTTGCACCTTAAGGCTCGCGTTATTCAAAGAAAAGTCCGTTCAATACGCCCGACTCCTCGTGATTCAGCCATGTTTCATTCCATTGTATCCTGCCCATTCTGGAGTCTTCGTTTCTTTTCTCACTAGAACATATTCGGCTGGGGACTCTGCAACTTCCACTTCCGATGAGAACATGCTCACCCGTTCACTAGCAACATCATCATATCTGGAGGTATTTACTTGGGTTTTTGTTCACATTAGTTGATATTCAATGATTTTTTGGCATGCAATAATACCATTGTATTGCATTTACTTCCTATTGGGTTTGTTTTGCAGGTATGGATAGGACATGCAACAAAATGGGACATTCAAACTTTGCATGGTTATCCTTCACGATGACCAATAGGAGTTGTATTTCATTTTTCATGGCTTGTCTTTGATACAGATAAGGATTTTATCCTCACTAAGGCCACCGTAGACTGTTTGTAGCTTTCACATTAGTTTTTTCCATTTTTTTTTTAAATTTACATGGGGGTATCCCCGCGACCTAGCCCAGCGCCCAGCAGCCCATATCTTGGGTACCTGTGCGACCTAGGGCGAGACTAGTCCCCCATGGGGTGAGTTGACCGCCCGCAAGCCGTCCCACCCACTTCAATCTGGGAGGAGAGTCGAACCCAAGACCATGAGTCGTCCACCCACAGCCTCAAGCCAACTCTCCTACCCGTGCGGGATAGTTTTTTCCATTTTTATCCTCTAACTCTAATGTTCGTTCTCTTTTTGTTTGGTGTGTCTTGCGATGTTTTTAGAGAGTTTCTATTTATGAACACAACTTACTATGTTCATAAACACTTATTAGTGAAAGAAGGAATCATAGCTTCACAAGCATTTTATTAGTCCTATGAATTCAAGAAACTCCTCTTTTCAAGCATCACTGTTGATATCTGGCTTATGGTTCTAATTTTCACTGTTTAATATTTTAAATTCAACTGTTAATATTTGGTTTGAGGTATCCAATTGCACTGTTTAATGGATTCAACTTCATTGTTTAAGGTTTTTTATTAATGGGTTTAAGGGATTCACTATAAATAATTATGGGTTTCGATTTCACTGTTTAATTGGTTCCAATTCAATGTAGAACACTTTCAATTAAGTGTTTAAGGAATTCAATTTCACTGTATATGGGTTCCGAATTTCAATGTTTTTGTTAGGGATTAAGGGTTTCAATTGTCAGATTATATGAATATGTGGTGGTCATGGTTATATATGTGATAAGAAGCTTAAGTTGTGACCATAAGAAAATATAATTACATGGTTTGAAAAGGATCCATTACCATTTGATACAGGTTGACAAAGACAATATTTATATGCACATTATATTTGATATTCTATAAATGAGATTACATTATCATGACAAGAACAAGTGAAGCTTCATTACATGTTAGTTATTTTGTCATTTTATTGACAAGCTGATAAATTTTCACTGCTATATTTCTGGGGATGATTGTGTGTAAGTTTTTAGCATCAAATTTCAAATCATACTCCATGATCCATCATCAAGATGAGAGAGTTCAAGAATCCTGATGATGGATCATCGAGTATGATCTGAAACGTTGATGCTAAAAACTTACACACAATCATCCCCAGAAACATAGTAGTGAAATTCATGGATTGTGGAAATTTGTTTTCATTAAGATAATAAAGATTTATAAACATTGTCGTAATATCCTAAGCCTTAGGTAATAGCATTTGCCAAGTTGTTTGAAATAAAAGAGAGGGAATTGCATCCCATCTCAGTGACATGTTTTTTGAAGGGTTCAATGACAATGTCATAAAAGAAAAAGCTTATACAAACAAACATAACCCAAAGGAAATTTTTAATGGTATTTTGCTATATTATTTTATGAAACCCTCAAGCTAGGGCACGACATACACACTAAGGATATTTTTATGAGAAATGGTTACAAGGTCATAGAATGTTGTAACAATGGTTTCAACTGTGAAGGAAGTATTTGATATGCAAATGATAGAAAGAAGAATGTAGTGATAGTTTTTTCTTTCCTTGAATCTAAGTCTTTATTTTTAAAAAGAAAAATAAGGTTTTGCATTTGTTTAGCAGTTAATTTTTTTGTGTTTAACAAAGGCTAAACTCTCCATTTCTTGGTCGTTTATGTTAACTTAGCTTGGTATTTGTAAAAATGCATTGTTATTTTTGTTTCCTTTAAACCTAGTTACAATTTCTAGTTTTGTTAAGACACATGTTTGTTTAGAAAAGCTTGTGTTTAGTGAAAAAGGTTTTGAATAGGGTCTTTGTTTGGTTTTTGTTTAGTTGTCATTGCTAAAAGTTTCTTCGTGTGACCACAGTCTATAACTATAAATGGTCGGTTTCCTGTTTAGTTAAAATCTATTTATGTTTTCTCTAAAACATAACAAAAGTGCTTATGTAAAGAAAAAACCCTTATGGGTCTAGGCTCACAAGATTTTTGTGGATAGGATTTTGTAAAAAGGGTTGATTTTGTTCAAGTTCTACATATGTTGTTTGTTTTGGTTTTAAGGAACCTCGGTTCAGCATGGTTTACAATTAAGGTTTTCATCTTTGGTTATAATATATATTGTTAACATAATTTGTTTAAACCCTATACATGTAAGGGGTTTTTGTTATATATATATATATATATA
>MU225537.1:4656871-4672376 GCA_018584345.1 Thuja plicata
CCATCTTATCCTGTCTATGACCATCACAGGTCCAGGATTGCAGATCTAGCATAAGAGGTAAAAAACTTCTGTCAATGCATGAGAGATCCTTCCAGGAGTTATCCTGCCTATAATCAGAGACTTTGTTTCCAATGGTATTTTTAGCTTGGATTATAAATTCCTTCCATTCTTGTTTTTCAATCAAGGGGTAATCATAGATCCAGGGGTCTTCCCAGAAGTCAATTGTAGTTCCATCTCCCACTTTCCATCTAATACCTTTTTTAATGAGATCAAAGGTAGAACATAAGCTATTCCAAATGTAAGAACCCTTCACTTGATTATCATTATATAATAGTTCCTTTAAGCTGTTAGAATTGGAGAGATACTTATTTTTTATTATACTATTCCATTGCTTCAAATCACCAAAAATTCTCCAAACCTGTTTTGCCATAAGAGCCTTATATAGGTCCAATATTGTTGACTAGGTCAAAAATCAAAATTAAAAAAGGGCATTTAATGATTAACTTGCACTTATTTTTCACATGGTTCAATGCATGATGTGAGTTGTCATTTGGATTATTTAATGGTTATTATTTCTCTTAACAATTGATTTTCAGATCTAACCCTAGGTTTTGCATAAGTTGAATATACATTGCATATCTTGTTTTCTTGTTTTCTTGTCTTACTTGTTGGAGAGTTTGTGGCTTGCTTTCACAGAAAAGTTCAACAAAAGAAACAAAAAGGTAAAATCTACTAAGCGCATTGCTTTGGAATTGAGGGTTTTTGTTCAATCTCTATAAAATTTGGATTTTGGAAATAAAAATGAACCTCTCATGTGTTTAGCTTGAGTGTTTCTTGCTTTCATAGATCACATTTCTAATTTTTTCTCTAAAGGAATGAACCTAGATTTGCTTTCTTGCATATATGCTTCACATAGTAATTAGGCCCTATGAACACTATTTGTGGTGATCTTGAGAGAGTGTGATTCATTTGTTTTTCTTACATGCAAAGCTCTTCTTGATGATAGATCCCCTTGTAGGTAGGGAAGGATTTGTTATTATCTCACTTGGTTTGGTCTTCAACTTTTGACGGTACTTTCTCTCATGAGATAGGTGGTCATTGTTGTTGATATACGGACCTTGGGTGAGGTGATTTCAAATTAGTGGGTCAATTAATCTTATTTTCTATGTCTGGGTGAGGTGAAGAGGCTAAAGGATTATGATCTTTTCCCTTTTGGGAGAATAAAAAATTGGAACCCTTGAATTTGAACTAAGTCCCCATGTGGTCCATATTGTGAGTCTTCCTTGTTAGAGAGGGTTAACCGTAGTGGACCCTCCCTTTATTGGTTAAACCACATGGATGGAACCTCAAATGGTAATAGCCATTTCTTCCATTGTAGCAACAACCTCTATATAGATGTCCTTGTGGAAGAAATCTCCACAGGTGTGGTCTCTTGTTGGGTTGTCAGATGTCCTTAGTAACTCCTGATTGATTAAATTCTTGGACTGTGTCAAAACCTCGGTGTGCCGGGATTGGATTTCACCGACTTGAGATTGCAAAAGTTGTAGAGTTTAGCATTACTTCGAACCATAGTGCAACCAAAATTTTATTTTCTAGGACTATGTGCGTGATTGAAAAACATTTTTAGAACATACACAAGTAGAATCTTTAGGGAGTAGAAATACTACGACACTATTCTTGTTCATGTGCAAGGTTGTTTTGTCCCTTGCTCATTGTTTGGAGAGAATTGTTTTCTTGAACTTCTTGATTGCTTTCTTGTGTGCTTGATTAATGATAAAAATTTATTAATGCATCTAGTTGGTCAATTAAAACGAACAAAAACTGAGTTCCTGAGTCAAAAAACCAACTTTTTACAACTTGCTCAATTTGCTATCCTGTCATTTTTAGTCTTCCTTGGTTGATCCAGATCAGGTTAGGTCACTTACCCCGCTATTAGAAGATTTTTTACACTTTTGATTCATGCATTTTAACCTCTTGAACTAGTAACCTTTTATTTCACAAATGACCTTGCTTGGAGTTGGTAAGCTAGAAACCGTCCTTGTTGAGAAGATAAACCTTTAGATTCTTTGATAACATACTTGGAGAGTTTTGGTAATCTCTTGTCCATTCATTTTCATACAAATTCAATTTCAATCAATATAACTTGGATAAATCATCCTCCTGATCCATATGTGTTAGGGTATTCACTTATTTATTGGGCACCTCTATGGCAATGTTGATTTATACCTCTTGCAAATTCTATCTTACCATCTCTTTTTTGGACAAGTTAATGCCTTTACTATCCTAGTTTGGTACCAAAATTTATTAGGATCATCCTATCATCTAGTACCTTTTATTTCATGTTAGTTACAACAAGATATCAAGTAAATCAAGGAAAATGACGTCAATTGGTCTTCAACCAGTTACCCTTAGTTCAAAATCACCAAAAACATAAGGGAAAAAAACCTATATTTGATCAATCACCTAGGAATAACTCAGAAGTTTGGTTTGATTCCAAAAGTCACCTTAGTGAGTTGGGTACACCCTTATCATCTTCTTGATCAGATATGGATATGAGTTACACAATGACTCAATGAGAGAGGGAAGACATGGATAAATGCCTTGATGGCATATTTGTGAAGCATAGAGATGCTATTTCATTTGGTGGTTCTTCTCATGATAGTCAACCAACTTGACCCCTTATCTCAACTAGATATCTGGATGCACACCAAAGAGTTGAGAGAGATGAGAGGAAAGATTATTAGGATGAGATATCACAACATGAGAACCAAGGAGATGAACTTTATGACATTCATGTCAATGCAACCTATACCAACAACTTGTTTAGAAATTCAAGACCAAGTTCACCGCTCAAAACATCTTCAAGATACATGAGTGAAAGACCTAAGAGGATTGAGCATGAAAAGAAAGCCTTCCTAGATGAACAAGAAGAAAATGAAGAGAAATTTAGACTCCTAGAATTGGAGAGATGGACTTTGGTGGAAATGGAAAAGAAATCCTTTCAAGAGGAGCAAGATAGGCTCTTGGCTCAACAAATTGATGATCAATTTAACATGCGTGTTAGTGGTGGAAACAACTCTCCTCCATCCACTCCTCCTAAGACTCCACAAGGAGGAAGACATTCAAGAGCACCATCACAATCTCCTAGCTCTAGAGGAAGAAGGGATTCTAGACATGATCATTATAAGACACAAACACCTCCTAGGAACTCAAGACAACCTTCACAATGTGCTCATCATGGTTCACAATATGGGGGTAGTAGCTTGAGTTTTGATCTCACCTCCCAAGACTTCATGAAAATGCAACAAGAACCAATTTTCCAATAGTATGTGGAGAAATATTTAGAGAAAAAAAAGATAAGTTCCTAGAGAGTTTAATCAACAAGGGTGCTAGAGTCCCTTACAACTTTGATGTGGATAAAAATATTAAGAACCAAGGTCCATCTCAAGAAGAGGAGATCAAACAACTTAAGAGCATGATGGAAAATATGTTAGCACCCAAAAATTCATTCTTACTGGATTTGATTTTTCCTAATATTTTTGACAAAAGTGTTAACATGAAAGACTTCCCTAGGAAGGTTGAGATCCCTCAATATGACAAATATGATGGAAATGGAGATCCACATGATCACGCGTGCCAATTTTATACCACAAGTTTTGAGTTCCATCAAGATGACTCATACCTCATGAGATTGTTCCCAAGGAGTCTTAAAGGTCAAGAAATGGAATGGTTCACCAACATAACTCCTCCCATTAAGAATTTAAAAGAGCTTGTCCACAGATTTGTTCAACACTTTGCATACAACCTTTCAAGATCTATCACCATGTTGGACTTATGAAATTTAAAGAAAAATCAAGGGGAATACTTTGTCACTTTCTTGCAAAGGTGGAGACAACAATGCTCCCACTACTCTAGAACCATTCTTGAAAATAAAAAGATTGACATCCTTGTTAGCAACTTGATTCCCAAAATGCGGTATGAAGTTAAAAAGATGGTTTTTGATTCCTTTGACACTATGGTTGAAACCACATGTAGGATTGAGGATGTTTTGAAAGAACAAGGAATTTTGACCAAATATGGAAACAACAACAACAACAACAACAAAAATGGTCAAAATAAAAACAACTCTAACAAGGATAAAGGGAAGAATTCACACTAGAATAGGAACAAACAAGTGGTCAATGATGGAGTTGTGGACTCCTCTCAACCAAAAGATCAAATTGTGCTCCACTTGTCTAGTGTTGTTCAAGCCATGAAGCTCAATACATCTAATCAACAAGAGATCAAGTCGAGATACCAAGATAGGCATAAGAAAGAAAGATGTTAATTTTCAAAGCTTGGTGATTCATATGAGGATGTCTTGAAAACACTTATTTCCAACAACCTTGCACATCCTCAAGATCCTGCGAAACATTATATACCAGATGTTAAGCCACATTGGTGGGATGAGAAGGCCTTTTGCAAGTTTTAGAATGGTATTGAACATGAAATTGAAAACTACTACAAGCTTAAGCATGTTATTCAAGATCTCATTGAGAATGAAAAACTTAAGATAGATGGATTGAACACCAACGCCGATCATAAGACATTTAAGGAGCCGTTGCCCAAGTATGAAAAGGGGGAAACCTCTAAAGCTAAGAATGGAAGACTGAGAACAATTACACTTACATAGATGCAGAGAATGTTATCAACATGCTTGAAGTTGTAGAATAAAATTTCAACATGATGAGGGTTAAAGATCCCTATGGTTATGATCTAAACATGGACTCTCCTCCTCTCTTTAATGAAGAGTCCACTGTGGTGCTAAGGGGTCCTAACTCTAGAGTGTCATCAGAAGCACTCAATGCTGTCACACGAAGTCAAGGTCCCATTGTCATTAGAGGACCCAATTTGAGTCAATCAAGTAAACCTAATTAAGTAGCATCCAAGAATGTCACCTCAAAACCAACATTTAATCCTATGTTGAGCTATAGTCTTGTCAATCAGTTGCAAATAACGCTAGCTCATATTTTGATCTTTGAGCTCTTAGAGTGGTCTCCAAGACATACGCAAGTCCTTGAGGATGCTTTGCACATGGAAAAAATCCCCAACAACTTAGATGTTGATCAATTCCATAACATGGTTAATCACATTGCTAGCCCTCATTACCTTACCTTTTTAGAGGATGATGATAAATCTTTGAGCCACCCACATAATCTTTCCCTTCATATTGAGGTTATGATCCACAAAACCTGTGTTAGGCACATGTTGACAGATGGGGGTGTTGGGATTAATATCTATCCTTTTAGTCTTTTGAAAGAGTTGGGTTATTCTAAAAAAGTCATAGATACCAGGAAAAGGATCACCATCAAAGCCTATGATGAGGAGGAAATAAGTTCCAAGGGGTTGGCCATCCTTCTTGTTAGGATTGGCCCTGTTGAAAAGAATATTTTGTTTCAAATAGTTGATGTTGGTCCCCTTCCATATAATATCATACTTGGTAGACCATGGATTCATGATATGCAAGCAGTGTCATCTACCTATCATCAGTGTGTTAAGTTCCCCTACAATGGAATAGAGATTTGTATACCCGGGGATAACACTTTATTTGTCAATTGCATTTTAGAATGAACTCATGTTCCCCTCAATAGAGAAGAAAAATATTTTGATGCAACCTTAGCTGAATGTAAAGACAAGCTTAAGTCAATAGACCTTGGCATGGGGGGTATCAACTCAACTTCCTCACAAAAATACCATTTTCTCCTAGGTCTTATGGCAAGCCTTCACAAGAAAAGAAACCTTCCTCTTTAGCGATGAATTTATTTGGAACATTTGTAGAGTCATCAGTGCCTATCCAAGATGAGAAAGAGGAGATGTTTGTTAGAGACTAGATCTATAGAGAAGAGAAATACATGCATAATGAGAACTTCTTTCCCTCTCCTAAGGCTTATGGAAGAGGGTATACTTTTTTCAAATAGATGGGATATCCTAGATATGGCCCTCTTAATCATAGATTGGATGCTAGAGCCGAACCTCTTCATCATGCTCTTTCTAGATGCAAGTCCAAGAAGCTAGTTGGCCTAGGCTTTGCGAATCACAATAAGCACACTACTCCTATCCTCGATAATTCAGATAGTGAAGATGAACTGGAATTCATACCTAGTTTGGAAAATCAGCAAGACATGTGTGAAGATTGGGTCCCTTCCACTAATCTCCTTTGGGGAGATTCAGATATTCTGGTTGCTCATGCGTCGATTGCAACTTTAGAACAAGAATCAGATGTAGAAGATCCTTTTAGATAACGTCAATGAAAGAATCTTATTTTTTTAATGGGAAGAGAAGGTTCTACTCTTGATGACACTAGACCTTCCACGTCAAGATGTCCCAAACCCTCATGGTGTAAGCATCCTAGTCGCAGTTCATACACAAGTTCATATGAGTATGAATGGGACTCTTTCTTAGAACCTTCTATAGTTGACATGGATATTGATGTTATTCACACTGATAGTTCTTAACCCGAGGTAGCCAATGAGTCATGTGTAGGATTAGAGAATTAGAACTCATGTGTTGCCTTAGTGGATGATTCTTCGCTTGCTAGGATGAATCCTAATTTGGGTAGATTAGAAGGATACTTGACAGACTCTAACTCTTCAATCTCCAACGATAATATCATTCACATTATAACCTTGAACCAGTCATTGACTTGCCTCTTGTTCATCCTGACCTCATTGATTGGTCCCAATGCTATCAATAGTCTGAGCTCTTAAAATTTCAAAATGATTATGAGATAGCCTGTTACCTAAATGCACTTGAACTCGTAGTCTCTTCCACCAGTGAACCGGCTACTAGTATGATAGAGCCAGACATCAAGTACCTTAGTCATAAAATAAAAAGAAAAGAAAATCAAAAGAATAGGAGTTCTGATGGCGAAAACCATTGTGTGGCAGTGTCAGAACCAAAAAAAGTAAAAATAAATGATGTATCCAAGCGTGAAAACCTCTTTAAGGTGCCTAAGGATGAGGTACTTGATCATCTCCTTAGCTACTTTCAAGATAGATCTTTAGTGCTTATTAAACCAAGTTTTTTTTTATTTCTCCTCATGGGTACACAATCCCTAAGTCTTACAAATTATTGTTCCCATGTACAAACAACATTGCTGAGTATGAAGCTTTAAAAAATGGACTTAAGATGGCCATAGAATGGAGAATCATAGAGTTACACATCTATGGGGATTCACAGCTGATAATCAACCAAGTTAATGATGAATATAAAAAAAATATGAGAAAATGGTACCTTACAAGAAAATGGTTGATTCCTTGAAACAATACTTCCCATTTGTCACATTTCAACAAATCCTGAGAGAAAAAAACAAAGCAGCTGATGCTATGGCTACACTTTCTTCTCTCCTTCAGATAGAGAAACATGAATCCAAATTTGAATTCTTGGTGGAAGAGCTACATCACCCTATCTATGACTCCCAAGAAAGCCATATCATTTCTACCCTTGTTGGTCATGACTCATCCCGTTATGGTGTCATTTACTCATACCTTTATGATGAAATTATACACAAAACCTTTAACCGATTTGAACGTAGAAACCTTACCCAAAATGCCTCTTTCCATTCCCTTATCGCTAGTGATTTGTATAGGAGGGGTCTAGATGAAACACTTTTGATATGCTTAGAAAAGGAAGAATTCGACCAAGTGTTAGTTGACATTCATGAGGGCATCTGTGGGGGACATTCCAATGGTCTTGCCATAGCCCAAAGGTTTCTTAGGGTGGAGTACTATTGGCCTATGATGCAGATTGATGCAGTAGCTTTTGCAAAGCCATGTGAAAAGTGTCAAAAACATGGTAACCTGATACATTCTCTAGGCAGGGAGCTCATTCCATCTATATCTCATTGGCCATTTCAATGTTGGGCCTTTGATCTTGTTGGGCAGAGTCATCCCAACTCATCAGGTGGACACAATTTTATTATCACTGCTACTGATTACTTCACTAAATGGGTAGAAGTTGTCTCACTTTCTGTTGCCTCAGGCAAGACAATCTCTCTATTCATTCTGAACCATATCATTTGTTGATATGGAGTGCCTTTTGAGATTATCACTGACAACAAAGGCCAGCTCAAAAATAAGGACCTTAAACAACTCTGCAAGAAATTCAAGATTAAACAACATTGGTCCTTCATTTACTTCCCGCAAGGAAATGGTCAAGTAGAGGCATCAAACAAAACCATTCTTAAAATATTGCATAGAACAGTCTGTAAGAATGGTAAATATTGACACTTATAGATAAATCCAGCTTTGTGGGCCTATAGAATGAGTATTCTTACTCGTATTGGGGCTACTCCTTTTGCCCTTGCCAATGGCATTGAAGTAGTGTTACCTTTGGAGGCTGAGATTCCTTCACTTAGAGTTTCCCTCAAAGGTGTAGTTACAAATGAAGACTACCATGCCATGAGACTTCAAGAGTTAGAACTTCTAGATGAGAAATGTCAAGTATCATTTGACCATATGAGGGTTATCAAAAGTGCATGTCCAAAGCCTTCAAAAAAAAAGTTCACCATAGAGAATTCCAAGTGGGAGATCTTGTCCTACGTGAAAATCCCAAGAATAAACAACATAGAGATCAAAAGGGAAAATTTGAACCTAATTGGCTTGGACCTTACATCATTACAACAAATTTTGGGTCAAGTGCTTATTTACTATCTACAGCAGAGGGAGACTAGCTCCCTAATCCTACCAATTTCTTGCACCTGAAGAAGTTCTATCCATGATGCCCATTCTATCTAGGGGCATCCTTTGTATATACTTATTGATCCTGAAAAAATCCAAAAAAAGAAATATTGTCAAAAATTCTAAAAATTGGGAAATGTCTTGGAAAAATGATCATCTTAGTGAAAACCTAGCAATAGGCACTTTGATGTATCTCCAAAAAATTATATATTCCAAAAATACCAAAAATCAAAAAAATTCAAAAATTCAAAAAAAATAGAAATAGTGCCTTGCTGAAAACTTGGAAACAGACGCCTTGGTAGCAAAAATTCAAAAAAATTATTAAAAAGTCCTAAAAAAAAAGAAGAAAAAAATGAAAAAATGAAAGAGAAAAAAATTGTAATAAAATCCAAGTGGTGAAAACCTAGAAATGGGTGCTACTTGAGGCCTTTGCACCCCTGTTTCCTACCACGTGTCTGCAACACTTAGCCTTTCTCCATCATTCATTGTCCTTGTTGCCTTGGTATGGAATTGGTCTTTGTCTTTGTCTAGAGGGCATACCCATGTTAGCTTTGGTCTCTTATATTCGTTAGTCTTTAGGACATCTCACAAATGGTGTTTTCAACACCACCCCAACTATATTTTTCAATACAACCCTTGACATTCAGTGTTTTTCAACACTTATCAGTTTGGTCTTACCCCATTTTGTCATGTGTTCTTACCTACTTGTGAGCATTTGATCCTTATCCTCGGAACTCAGTATCAGTTAACACACTTAAATTTTTAAACACAATACTTATTGCTTGAGCTATTTCATGATCTTTTCTTTGTGTGCTGAGTGTTATTGATTTTCATTGAGTGTCCTTGTCTAATAAGTCTCTCTGTGATGCATAGCTAGAGGACTTGGGGCATGGAACATGTTTTTATTTTCTTCTTACTTTATGCTTCACTATTTTTGCACAACCATTCTTCTGGTCATCCTGGCCTCTATGCCTTGATGCGAGTGTGATTTTTCTATATTAAATTGGGTAAGCTAACATCACAGTCATCTTGACATTTATTTCTTTGACGCTTATGTTAGAATCTTTTCACATTCCAATCTGATATAAATCACATTCATATCTTCATAGTTGCACTTGTGACTAGTGATGATTGTGTGATTTTCTGATGTCCGTTAATAATGGCCTGATGATGAAAATAAGTTCCTTAACATTCTCTAATGAATGATGAACACAAAGTCCTATGTTATAGTTTCTCTATTGCAAGTACACCTTTGTATTTTCATGTAGCTTTCATTGTTAGACTTCATGTTAGTTTGTATTTTTATGCTGCATTATGAGTTTGAGAGGGTTTCCTTCATCTTTACGGTGGAATTTAATCAACTGTGATCATGTTTGATTTTCATTTCCTTATCTTCTTTCGTGATCTCAATCAAAATTTTCTATCTTAACAGTTGATTGATTTTGGGGCATTTTTTTTCTTAAAGCAAATTCTCTTTCTTCTCTCCATTTCTTTCCACCTCTTCCAAACATCTATCTTCCATTCACTTTCACCCCACTTCTTTTCTTGTAATTTAACCTTGGGGCATAATCTTTCATGCTTGATGATATACCTTGGTTATGTGATCCTTATATCTTTCATCTTACATCAATAACCTTATCTTTAGTTTGATTTAATCAAATTTATCAATTTTTTGTTTCTCTTCTATCTCATTTCGATTTCGATCATGAGGGGGCAGTACCTATCAAACTTCAATCCTATCAATCGCTCCGCTTTGGGCAACCTCGCTTGTGATTCTTATCTTGGACATGTCAATTACCAATTTATAGGGGTGTTTACCTTGTCTTTTTCAAACAACTTATCTTTGTCTTGATGTGTTCCCATAAAAATCACATGTCTGGGTTGTTTTCTGATCCTAAATCGATCTCACACTTCAACTGCATTCTTTGACTACATGTGTTCCCATAAAGATCACACATTAGTCAAAGAGGGGCAAATGTATGCACCCTAAAATGGTCACCTGGACTATGGGCCCCCATTTATCAATTTATTAAATTCTTGAATCAATGCTTTGCAACATTTTCAATTCAAATCAATTTCCTTGATCAAATCGTAACTAATTCAATTATTTCAGTATTTCCTAAGGTTTGATCATTTCATCAATTATCTTATTTCATTAAAAAAAAAATTCCTTTTTATTAAATAAAATAATATTTTTTAATTAAAATTCCCTTTTAATTAAATAATCTTATCTTATTTAATTAAAATCTCTCTTAATTAAATAATATTATCTCATTTAATTAAAATATCTCTTTTAATTAAATTAAATAATCTTATTTATTTAAAAGAAAATCCCTCTTTTAATTAAATAAAACCCCCACTTAAATCCCTCTTTGTTGAAAAAGGAAATAATTTAAATAAAAATAAATAAAGTTTCTTTTCTTCACACATCTTCCTAAGTGGTGGGCTTTTTGCCTCTTAATCATAGCCTTTGATTTTGCCTTTTGAAGATATGAGCACATGGATCACCCAAGATTTAATATCCACCATTGCTCATTTCTTTTTGCCTCTTAATCTCTACCGTCCATTTCTCTTTAAAAGGAAACCTCTCCTTCTCATTTGGCTAATCAATAATCGACAATCAAGAAATCAATCATCTTTTTTCATGCTATTGTTATGCTGTAGGTTTGGAGAGCATTTTTGGAGGATATCTTGAGCACTTGAGTTTGGATATTGCAACTTCTCTCTTCTTGTCTTCTTATTTCATGCCCCATGCCAATCCATTTAGATTAATTTTGCACTTGCATGTTATATTAGATTCATGTTTCCTTTCATAGATTAATCTTGGATTTGTATTTCCTTTCATACAATAATCATGCATTGTTATCATATAGATTAATTTACTTTCTTTCATTGTTATCATATAGAATAGATTTCATTTGCATGCATACTTGATGATCATGGTGACTAGAATTCTTGTTTTTCCTCTTTGAATCTCTCATTTTATGGTGTATTTGCATGGGCACAAACTAGGTCAATCTGAGGGCCTCCATTACAAACCCTTGCACTCCAGGAATAAAGAGCTATGAGTCACCATTCAAGACCTCATTCTTGAGCAATCTTGGATACAATGATTCATAGAAGTGTGACACATTTTTAGCACACACCTATAAGATGACATCTCCTGATTTTCTCTGTAACTCTACCGCTACCAATTTTAGTGACTGAAATTGTTCTTCCTATATTCCTCTTGTACACTGATCAACATAGTTAATTGTATCTGCATTTACCGATCATGTACAAATCTTACCAATTTCTCCAATTATATTTATTGAATATGTTTCCATCAATGAAAACCAATTATGTATCTTTAAATGATTGATCTTAAGATCTCCTCCAAAAATACCATAATGACAACAATCTCCCCCTTGGGCATTGATGGAAAAAACTCTGTATAACCATCTCCAAATTCAGCCATTCATAAATCTATAATGTCTTCCATACTCATGAAAATCACACTCCCCCTTTCACTATAAATGCTCTCACATCTATCTCCACAACTATATCTATCTCTATCTCTATCTCTATCTAGGAGATAGGTAGGTCTGCAAGTCCATAAGTGATATAATTATTTTATCTTTCTCTGGTTCCAACTACTTCATGTTGTATGAAATCATCTTCACCTTAGCATTGTATGTTGAAATTGAACTAGTTACGGGATCAAACTTTGTAACCAAAGCATCAAGCTCTTGTTGAGCTTCCTCTGTCTTCTTCTCTAGATCCTTTGTAAAAGATGTAAACACAGATAGTTTTACAAGGAACTATCCTAGGCCATGTAGGATATCCTTTACTTTGTTCACCAGAACTGCAAATGACTATTTTTCTACTGATATAATCTCTTTCAACTTGTCAGTTCGTTTCTTCTCATACTCTTTCATTGCTAACTTCATAGGTGCATTCTCCAAGTTAGATACTTGATCAGAAACTACTTATGTTTATCTTCTCTATCAAATTGCACATCAGGTACTAGATTTTTTATTAAGTTCCTTTCTCCTTTCGGTACACTAACCTTCTTCTTCTTTCCCTTTATTCTATCTCTTTCTTCTTTCTCTCTAGGTTTCTCACACATCTTCATCAGATCCTTAGGAGTCATTTTAGTAAAGTCAATAGTTTCTTTGATTTCTTCAAATTTACGTTCACCTTCCTCTTCTTCCTCAAAACTAGTAGACTTTGTAGTTTTTCTCTTCTTCTATGTGCTAGGTGTTGGTAAGTGACAATGCAAGAAAATGTTATTTTGTCATTGTTGTCAAACCTTAACTGTTGAGACTATTGTTATCTATTTGAGTATCATATCTATTGGTGATGAAGAAGATTTAACAAGAAGACCAAGTGAATGGTTGAGTTAAGAAAAACAAAAGGGTACTTGATCAGTTGGCACTCTTGCAAAGTAATTAGTTGTTTATCTTTCAAAGATAGTTTTTCTGGTTGTTTTGTGTCGAGCAAGTTTGGCTTGTGCCGAGAAAAGTTGTTTGTGCTGAGCGAAGTTGTTTGTGATGAGCAAGTTTGTTCAGTGTCGAGCACCAGTGAAATTGCCGAGTGGAAACAGTGATGTTGGCCGACATACAGTAATTGTATTAATGATGAGATTTGAGATCTCTGGCCGACTTAGTTAATTTTGTTGGGATATGTAATGTTAATAAAAGATTGATCCACATCATTGAATGTATGGGTAACCATAATTAATGCATGGTTTCAAGATTTAATTAGAGAATACTTTGGAGAAGTAAATGTAATGTAAATGATGGGATGATCCATTGGATCTGACCTAACCTAAGATCTACAATCTTGATTAAGTGGCAAAGAATTATCTGACCTAGATAGAGAGGTATATGATAACCTCAGGGGGTTATTAATTATGTGCTACTGAATGTGGAAGTACATGAATGTATGCAAGAGGATTTCATGGTTGATTTACTATTTGGCATGATCTAGCAGAGAAGGCTGAATACAGAAGCAGAGAGTTGCATGTGTGATTTCTTGACAAATTTCCAAGCAGATCAGAAGATTGAAATGACAATGCAAGCCATCTAGTAAGTTAGCATCAGAGCTGTAATTGGATCTAAATTTGCAAAGTAAGTTGTATGTATCAGATCACAACTGCTGATTACTTTCTAACCATTGTATCAGTTAAAATCCTTTAACAAGGTTTACCTAATAGTCATTTGTATAAATCCTCTAACAAGGTGACATTTAGGTGGAATGTTCTAAGTCCTCTAACAAGGCCACTCCTAACAGGGTGATTAAATCCTTTAACCAAGTCACACCTAATAGTGTGTTATTGTAACCTTTAACAGGGTTGGCTCCTCACAGAGCTCACTTCAGAAGAGTGAAAACTTGGTAGCATGTTATTGGTGGTTTTTCCCATATTGGGTTTCTATGTTAAATACTTGTGTCAGCTTGTGTGAATGCTTATGGTTTGTTTTACTGTTATGTTTCTACAAGCTAATTACATTAGACAGTAAACTGCATGTTTAAGTTGTTGACATATGCTACTGCTGCTGAGTAGATCTAAAATATAGAAAGTTTTATTTGCTACATCTAGACCTGAGGATATTTGATTCACCCCTCCCTTCTCATTTATTCTAAATTCATTCTAACAATTGGTATCAGAGCATTGGTCTCCTGAAAATAGTTTGAAGGTACTTGGAGTGAAAAAGATCAAGATGTATAAGAAGGAGGTTCGGAAGCTGAACAAAGATAACTTCCCTGCATGGTAGAGTTTGATGAAACTACATCTGGCCAGTATTGGAGATTATGCTAAGAGACTTATTGAAAATGACTATGTATCACCTACTACCCCTCTCACAGCTACACAACTAAGAGAAAGGAAAGAGCACAATCAAGAAATGTTAGAGATTGCCTCATCATTAAGCTATTCAGAGTTTGATGATATAAAGAGGTGCACAAATGCAAAGAAAATGTGGGATAAACTTGCAACTGTCTATGGTGGAGATACAAATGTGCTAAGAGATAAATTAGAAAATCTAAGAGGTAAGTTTGATGAGATGGAAATACAAGAAGGTGAAAATGTTAATCAGTATTATGGTAGAGTAAAATAAGTTGTAAATGCCATTAGAGGAGCTAATGGAACAATAGATTAGAACACTATTATGAGAAAGGTACTAATAACTTTACTTCCTATATATGCTATTAGAGTTTTTGCAATTCAAGAACTAAGATGTACTCCTAGCAATAATCTGAATCTGGAAAATATGATAGGCAGACTCACTACATTTGAAATGTCAAATTATGATAACTACAATCCACAAGGTATTGATTCTACTTTCAGATCATAGTTGGTTCTCAATAAATCTAAGAAAGGAAAGAAACATGTGAAAAGTGATAGTGACACTACTGATGATGATCTTGAAGAACTTGAAGCACTTATGGAAAAAAGGCTATCTAGAGGAAAAGGAAAATACAGAGGTAAACTTCCTATTATTTGTTTTTCATGCAATAAAGTTGGTCATATAGCTGCTAGATGTCCTAATAAGAATGAAAAATATGAAAGAAGGGACAACAAATACAAAGAATACAAAGATAGAAAGGATGACCAAGACTTCAGGAAATATAAGGATTACAAAGATAAAGGTAAGAAATCTTGTTATATTGCTGAAGAAATTTCTGACAATGATACTGACAATTCTGATGACAATGATATAGAAGTTGTTTATGTTGCAATGAAAGAAGATTCTGATGATGATGAGAAAACTGCATTAATCTCTTATATGAGTAAAAGTGATTGTTGG
>MU225537.1:4674711-4693810 GCA_018584345.1 Thuja plicata
AGATGTCTATGTTTGGTGAAATAAAATTCTTTGTTGGCTTACAAATTTATCAAATGAAGAATGGTATCTATATCACTCAATCTAAATATATCAAGGAGACACTGAAAACTTTTGGAATGGAAGAGTCCAAACTAGTGAGTACACCCATGGCTACTAGACAGAAGCTGACAAAAGATGATGACACAAAAGAAGTAAACCAAACACTCTACAGATCAATGATTAGGAAACTACAGTATGTTGTACATAATAGACCTGACATTTCCCTAGTTGTTGGAATTGTTGCAAGTTTTTCTTCTAACCCCAAGGAAACTCACATGATGGTAGTAAAAATGATTCTAAGATATTTGAAAGGAACTAATGACTATGGTCTATACTACAAGAAGAATGACAAGTTTGAACTCAGAGTTTACACTGACTCTGATTGGGCTGGAAATGTTGATGATAGGAAAAGCACTATTGGTGGAGCATTTATTTTAGGTAAAAGATTGATCTCTTGGACAAGAAAGAAACAAAACTGCACCTCACAATCTACAGTTGAAGCCGAGTATGTGGCAGCAGTAGTCAATTGTTCTAACATTGTGTGGTTGAAGATACTACTGAAGGGTATGAAGGAATAAATCACTGACTCAGTTGTCATATATTGTGATAACATGAGTGCCATTAATATTTCTAAAAATCATGTTATGTACTCGAAGACAAAGCACATAGCAATCAAGTATCATTACTTGAGGGAGCTAGTTCAGAATAAAGAAGTGAGATTGTATTATGTGAACACTAAAGAAAAATTAGTAGGTATATTGACAAAGGCACTACCCAAGGATGCTCATGAGTATCTGTGAGGTAAAATGGGGGTGATTCCCCTAACTAAGGCTAATTAAGTTTTGTATGGTACTGTTGCATCAAATATTACATTCAAAATACTTGACACATTGATGCACAGTAAGTCACACTTTAGGATGCTGGCTAAAGTTGTGAAGTTGGACAAGGACAGAAAAGAAAATCAATCATAATCAAGATAAAATGATCAGCATGATACTGAAGATCTACATGATAATGATTTCAACATCTTTGGTATTGTTTTCAAAGAGGGAGAGATCGCCTAGATGAAGAGATTAGATTGCCTAGAGGGAGAGATTGCCTATAACTTATTAGATTACATAAAGAAAGAACTATATAGAGGCAGAAGTTACTATTGCAAATATTGAAGTGATTATCTACTCAGAGGGAGTCTACAGATGTTTAGACATGGATGATTATATTTTGATTATAGACATAGAGGGAGAAATGTTTTACAGATGAGAATCAGAGTGAAGCTAAAGACATTAATGAAGATTTGTTCATAACAAGGAACACAGGTGACTTTTTGGATTGTATGGTAACTATGCTTGTTAAATCATTGTTTTAATATTTTGTGTTGCCATCAATGCTAAAGAGGGAGATTGTTGGAAAGTGAAAATGCAAGCAATTGTTATTTTGTGATTGTTGTCAAACCTTAACTGGTGAGACTATTGTTATCTATTTGAGTACCATATCTGTTGGTGATGAAGAAGATTTAACAAAAAGACTAAGTGAATGGTTGAGTTAAGGAAAATAAAAGGGTACTTGATCAGTTAGAACTCTGGCAAAGTAATTAGTTGTTTATCTTTCAAAGATAGTTTTTCTAGCTATTTTGTGCTGAGCAAGTTTGGCTTGTGATGAGCAAAGTTGCTTGTGTTGCGCAAAGTTGTTTGTGCTGAGTGAAGTTGTTTATGATGAGAAAGTTTGTTCAGTGCCGAGTACCAGTGAAATTGCTGAGTGGAAATAGTGATGTTGGCTGACTTACAGTAATTGGATTAATGATGAGATTTGAGGTCTCTGGCTGACTTAGTTAATTTTGTTGGGATATGTAATGTTAATTAAAGATTGATCCATGTCATTTAATGTATGGGTAACCATAATTAATGCATGGTTTCAAGATTTAATTAGAGACTACTTTGGAGAAGTAAATGTAATGTAAATGATGGGATGATCTATTGGATCTAACCTAACCTAAGATCTATGATCTTGATTAAGCGGCAAAGATTTATCTGACCTAGACAAAGAGGTATATGATAACCTTAGGGGGTTATTCATTGTGTGTTGCTGAATGTGGAAGTACATGAATGTATGCAAGATGATTGCATGGTTGATTTACTGTTTGGCATGATCTAGTAGAGAAGGCTGAATACAGAAGGAGAGAGTTGTGTGTGTGATTGCTTGATGGATTTTCAAGCAGATCAAAAGATTGAAATGACAATGTAGGCCATCTAGTAAGTTAGCATCAGAGTTGTAATTGGATCTAAATTTGCAAAGTAAGTTGTATGTATTAGATCACAACTACTGATTACTTTCTAACCATTGTATCAGTTAAAATCCTTTAACAAGGTTGACCTAATAGTCATTTGTATAAATCCTCTAACAAGGTGACATTCAGGTGGGATGTTCTAAGTCCTCTAACAAGGCGACTCCTAATAGGGTGATTAAATCCTTTAACCAGGTCACACCTAATAGTGTGTTATTGTAACCTTTAATAGGGTTGGCTCCTCACAAAGTTCACTTTAGAAGAGTGAAAACTTGGTATCATGTTACTGGTGGTTTTTTCCATATTGGATTTCCATGTTAAATACTTGTGTCAGCTTGTGTGAATGCTTATGGTTTGTTTTACTGTTATGTTTCTACAAGCTATTTACATTAGACAGTAAACTGTATGTTTAAGTTGTTGAGATATGCTACTGCTGCCGAGTAGATTTGAAATATTGAAAGTTTTATTTTCTACATCTAGACCTGAGGATAACTAATTCACCCCTCCCCTCTCAGTTATTCTAAATTCATTCTAACACTAGGTTCACCGGTTAAGTCTAATTTCCTCTTTACCGACTGTACATTTTCATCAATATTTTAATCTTCACCTTTCTATTATGTTACTTACTCTGCAGTCCGATCACTTAGTAAATCCATTTGAGTTTGATTATAAATGTTCTATATCTAGTCAGGCATGTCAGAGATAACATTATTTATGACATCATTTTTCTCTTCAGCTTTAGACTCTTGATCTTTTTCCTTATCTTTTACCAATTTTTCCTTGGTTCCTGTCTCATATTTCAATAACTTTTTCCATAACTCCACTGTCTCATCTATTACCAAGTGTGTTTCTTCTATGAGAATCCGTGTTACTCTATTTCTTATCTTGAATTCTCCTCTCATTGTTTCAACCTTTACCTTCACATCATCATTTGATAGTTCAGGTTACAATAGTGCAAGTTTTTGTTCCATCATTACTCTATCAACCTTCAAAGCTTTCTGCATCTCTTGTCAACTGCCTTATACAGTTCCTTAGTTATTTCCTTGTATAGCTCACTAGGTGTTTTGTAAAAATTATGTAGACTCTCTACAAATGCATCTTTTATCTTCTTCTTGTCTTTAGTTACACATGTGTCAAAACACTTCACCACTTTTTTCATTCTTCCATTCTTTTTAATATCTTGAATTATGATATCAAGTAGAATAGCATCATCAAATTTTACAAATTTCACAATAGGTTTGCCTACTATAGAGTACTTCTTCCTGCTAGCTCTTAGTTCTTCTTGTTCCACATTTGATTTAGTCTCAACTTGTTCTGCCTCAACTTTATCCTTAGTATCCTTCTTACCTTTTGACTCTTTGTAGCTAGATGTCGTCTCTTTCTTCCTTCTATAAGTTTTTTGAACTGTCATAGGTGACTTCTTTTGTAATCTAGTCATCGTAGGAGTAGTAGATTGCGGTTTTTTTAAATTTAGAACTTCTAATGACTCTCTTCAGTGTGACTTCTTCAACTTCATCATCTATTTTCTTATCTCTAGTAGTAGTATATGTGCCTTCCCTCTCACTTTCCATTTTCTTCCTAAGATGAGTGACCATCTCTTGTTTTATGTCTCTCATTTTGGCTAGATTGTCAATTTGTTTCCTTACTTTTGTTTCGGTTACCGGTGCCTTCAGTTCACTGTGAATTTTCAATGACAACTCCTCAAAAGTTCCAAATCTAGGTGTATATGTATCAATAGGTTTTGACAAACAAATATTAACATGTAAAGTAATTTAGTTACCATCAACTTCATAACCCATATATAGCTGGTACCCAAGAAGTTTTGGGTTGGACTGCTTGCAATATATATGTATCTGTATCTACTAGAAAATAAATATCATCCTTGTACTTTTCAAATATACTGTTTGGGATTCTCTCTCTTAAGTGCATTTTTCCTTGAAAATATTTAAAGTATTCCCACATGACAATATTGAAATTATCTCCTAATTTCCTAATACATTACTTAATTTGCATAACTATCGGTTGATCTTTTATCCATGCAATATGAACTATTCCTAGACGTTGATTATGCGGATAGAAAAAAATACATACTAGGACTAAACCATACTTGAATGAATTCCTCTTGTCTTTCTTGATCTTCTCCATGTTCACAAAGAATTGGCTCCTCAACATTTAACATGTCATACTTTGCATCCTCTTCCACCATTCTGTATGCATAATGAATTTCTCCACCAAGTACAATGTTCAACCGACTGGAATTTGATGACATGTAATTGATTGAATGTTTGAAGATGTTAAGTTGGTGATCATGCAAGGCATTAAATCAATTAATGTATTGTATTGTCATTTATGTCAACTTGATATAATCTGTATGGTCATGAAAATATTGCTAAAGACTTCAAAGAACCAATGAATCAAAGGCTATGCTATTAGTAATGCATAAAAGTCAAGTATTCACTAAGTAACTGTATACACCGATGGAGTGCACACCGAGGGTCAGAGTAAAAGAACAAGGTCACAGTGTTACCTGATGAGAAAATGCACAACATTACCGATGAGCAGAGTTACAGTGTTGCCCGATGAGGAAAACATAGAGTTACCTGATGAAATGAATTTCAGTGTTGCCCGAAAGAAAAGACAAGGATGGAGATCCCGATGACAACTAAAGTCACACCAATGGAACAGTCAGTTATCACTGATGACTAACTAAAGTGTTGACCGACAGAATAGAAATTTCATAAAATGAAAAAATGCTTAGCTATCAAGAAGCTAAAGATAGAGTTAAGATACTTATCATTGTTTTAATCATCTAGATAAAGCCGGAGATAAGTAATTAATTTAAAGCTGATTTGTCTAGTTGGCAAGAAGATTTCTTTGAGATAAATCAGGATTTTTCTTTAAATCTATTGGCAATAATTGTGGAAGATGCCAAGAATCAAGAAAGCCAAGAAAAGATAAAATAATGTCTATATAGAGACAAACCAAATTCATTACGAATGGGGGAATTAGGTGAGAAGAAAAAGTGAAGAGGAATGATGCTAAAGAAAATATGAAGGAGAAGAAAGTCTTCATTCAGTTTTGATCAACAAGCTAAAGGAAGAGCTAGATTTTGTAGACACCGATGAACAGTGAGACAAGCATCAAAGAGAAGAACAAGTGTGGAGAAAATTTATATATTTGATTATATTGATCAGTGAAGTAATGGAATCAGTGAAGTAATGGACCTACAATAGATCTGAAAATCTACAATTGAGTTGTATGTATGAACAGATCATTATTGTTTCAATTAAACCAACGAAGCATATAATCCTCTTAACCAAGGAGGACTTAAAATTCCTTTTCAATTGAGATACAACCCAAGGAATATCAAAAATCTTGATCACAAAATTAGCATTGGATATGCTCGATACCTATTAACAGGCCAAGTGAGTGTTTGATCAAGGATAGTAGCATTAGATGCCAGATACTAGTTGAAAAACTATTTCTAATCCTCTAACAAGGTCACACCTAACAATGTGTTTGTAACCTTTAACAGAGTTGGCTCTTAACAGGGCTCACTTTAGAAAAGTGAAAATTTGGGTAACTGATCCTAGTGGTTTTTCCCTTAACAGGGTTTCCACGTTAAAAAACCATGTGTTATGTGTGTATTATTCATTTCTTTACTATTTTGTATCTTACATAGTTAATTATGGATTGATTGGTATACTCTGCATATTTACTGTGTTTCAGTAAATAGATGACTTCTTATCGGTAAACATACAGAAGAAGGTTTAACAAAGCAATCCAACAAGTAGTAAATTGATATAAGTATTTCAAGGCATTCATCTTGTAGGACAGAAGATAACTTGAGATATAATTTGTGGTTATAATTTTAAAGGGTTAATTTAAGGATTAATTTTTGAGGCCACTGATTCACCCCCCCCTCAGTTATTACTAAAAATTGGTATCAGAGCTTGTGTGCTTAGAAGGAAGGTTTCAAGACCTAAGCTAAAGATCACAAGATGAACATATGAGATGTGCCCAAGTTGAACAAAGATAATTTTGCTTCATGCCAGAGAAGAATAAGACTCCACTTATCAGGTATTGGAAATGATGTTACTCAACACCTAGATATTGAATATATGTTTCCTACAGGAGAACCAATAGTTGAACAAATGAGAGAGAAGCATGAGCACAATTTGATGATGATAGAGCTTTCTTCCTTACTCCACGATGCTGAATTTGAAGATGTTAAAACCTGCAAGACCTCAAAGTAGATGTGGGACAAATTGATGCTTGTACATGGTGGTGACAAGAATGTTTTGAGAGCCAAGGTAGAAAGCCTTAGAGGAAATTTTGATGATCTCAAAATGAAAGAAGGTGAAAACATCACTCAGTACAACACAAGAATCAAGGAGGTAGTCAATTCTATCTAGGGAGTTGGAGGTGTACTAGAAGAAGATACAGTGGTAAGTAAAATTCTAAGAACCTTACTGCCTACTTATGCTATTAGAGTATCTTCCATTAAAGAAATGAGAGCAGTAGAAAATATAAATGTTACTCTAGATAGTTTGATTGGAAGACTGATTTCATTTGGGATGAATAACTTTGATAATAGTGTCTTACCAAATATAGAGTCTGCATTCAAAACTTCTATGAGAATAAGTAAATCAAGTCATAAAAACACTATGAGAAAATATAGTGATAGTGAAAGTGAAGAAGATGATCTTGATGAAATTGAAGCACTTATGGCTAGAAGAATGCAGAGAGGAAAATGTAAATACAAAGGTAAATTACCACTTGTTTATTTTAATTTTAAAGAGATTGGACACTTTGCCGCAAGATGTACTAACAGAAGAAAAGATGATAGAAGTAATGATAGATCATTTAAAAACAAGTCTAATAGAGGTGATTACAGAAGCTACCGACAATCAGAAAGAAGAGATACCTGAGACTATAAGGACAAAGGAAAGAAGGCCAGTTACCTAGAAAAATTAAAAGATGATGATACTGACACTGAATCTGATGAAGACACCGAAATGGTGTTTGTGGTTGTAAAGGATGATTCAGATGGTGATGAAGAAAGGTATGTAGAAATAGCTCTTATATCTAAATTTAGCAAAAATGATATTTGGATCATAGATAGTGGCTGCACTCATCACATGACCAGTGATAAGAAAATTTTTGAGACTTTTGAATACTATAATGGTAGTTCAATAAGAATGGGTAATGACACACCTTGTTCAATTGAAGGTAGAGGAACCATAATGTTGAATAACTAGATGCAATGTGAAAATGAGCATTGGGTAAATGGATTGAATTATAATCTATTGAGTGTTTCTCAGTTAAATAATTTAGGACACAAAGTAAAATTTTAAAATAAGAAGGCAAAGATCTTCAATAAATAAGGAAATCTGAATGGTACTGGTGAGTAGACAAAAGGTAACTTATTCTATCTGAATGATATTGACACCACTTATTTGATTGCTAAAAACAAAGACATATGGTTGTGGCACAAAATATTGTGTCTTGTGAATTTTGACAACATGATAAAGATTAGCAAAAAGAGAAATGTCAGAGGCTTACCGATGATAACCAAGCCCAACAATATCATGTGTAAGAATTGTCAAAAAGGTAAAATGACAAAGTCTAGTTTTAAAAGCAAAACCCATACATCTGATGCAATTCTAGAATTAATCCATACTGATTTATGTGGACCTATTAGGACAAAGAGTTATTATGGAGATATATATTTTATTCTCTTTGTTGATGATTACTCTAGAATGATGACAGTCATGTTTCTAAAAGATAAATTAGAAGCATTTAAGATGTTTAAATGGTATAAGGCAATGGTTGAGAAACAAAGTGGTAAGGAATTAAAATTATTAAGGTCAGATAGAGGAGGGGAATTTATTTTAGATGAATTCACTAACTTTTGTAATGAGCATGGAATCAAAAGACATGTCTCTACACCGAGAACACCACAACAAAATGGAATTGCTGAAAGTAGGAATAGATCCATAGTTGATTGTGCAAGAACACTGATGATAGAGAAAGGCATCACCCAAATATTTTGGAGAGAAGCTATCAGTACTGCTATTTATACATTGAATAGAGTACAATTGAAGAAAGACACCAAAAAGACACCTTATGAGCTATGGTATGGATACACACCCAATGTAAGTTATTTCAAAATTTTTGGCAGTCAATGTGATATCTTAAAAGATGATAGAAATGGAAAAATTGACACCAAGAGTGATGAGGGAATCTTTCTAGGGTATTCTACCAAGAGAAAGGCTTATAAATGTCTAAACAAAGCCTCTAAAAAAATTGTTGAAAGTGCAAACGTAAAGATAGATGAATTTGTAGAGAAAAATGAAAAGGAAAGCATGAAAGAACTAAAGGGACTACAATAGGTTCACTTACAATGAGGAACCTGACACTCTACCTGACCAACAATGTAGAGCTCCCAAGAAAAAAATCATTGCACCCGAGCATCAGGCTACAAATATCAACGATCAGAATATTTCTCAAGATGATGCACAAAATGATGGAGAATAGAATGAAGAAAAAAATGATAATCAAGCTGATAGACAAAGAGCTGAACCTGTACTTGCAAGATATGTCAAAAAGAACCATCCATAGAACCAGATCATTGGAGACAAGAAGGATGATATGAGAACCAGAAGTAAGTCTCTAAATACAAGATGTCTTATTTGTGATTATGAGCCCAAATATGTCAATTCAACACTAGATAATGATGAATGGATAAGTGCTATGAATGAAGAGATTGAACAGATAGAGAAAAACAAGACATGGACACTTGTTCCAAGACTAGATGAAAATAATGTCATTGGTACAAAATGGATATTTAGGAATAAGCTGAATGAGAATGGAGAAGTCACCAGAAATAAAGCAAGACTAGTATGCAAGGGGCATGCACAAGAAGAAATAATTGACTATGGAGAGACATTTGCACCCGTTGCTAGGATAGAAGGAGTAAGAATTTTACTTTCTTATGCTACATGTAAAATATTCAAGGTATATCAAATGGATGTCAAGTTTGCATTCCTGAATGGAATACTTGAAGAAGAGGTATACATTGAACAACCAAAAGGGTTTTTTGATCCAGACAAGAGGGACATAGTATGTAGACTTCACAAAGCCCTATATGGATTGAAACAAGCACCCCAAGCCTATTATGAAAGACTTCATTCCTATCTAATAAGTATTAGATTTGTAAGGACTAGTGAAAACAGTAATCTTTATTTGAAGGAAGATACTGATGCCAACATTTTGATTGCTGAGATATTTGTTGATGACATAATATTTGGAGGCAATGATATGCTATGCAAATCATTTGAAAATGAGATGAGCAAAGAGTTTGAGATGTCTATGTTTGGAGAGATCAAGTTCTTTCTTGGTCTATAGATCATGCAACAAGATGAAGATATTTTCATTACACAATCCAAGTACATCAAAGAAGTACTGAAAATATTCAAGATGGAAGAATCTAAACAAGTTGGAACACCGATAGCAATTAGATGTAAGCTGCCAAAGGAGGAAAAGTCATCAAAGGCAAATCAAACTTTGTACAGATCAATGATTGGAAAACTCATGTATGTTGTACATACTAGACTAGATATTGCACATGCAGTAGGAATATTTGCTATATTTTCTGCTAATCCCAGAGAATCACATATGACTATTGTTAAAAGAATTCTAAGATATCTAAAGAATACCAAGGAATATGTCTTTTGGTATAGAAGAGAAGGGAAATTTGAACTTAAGGTCTTTACCAATGTTGATTGGGCTTGAAATATTGATGAGAGGAAGAGCACAACTAGAGGAGCATTCTTCATGGGTGAAAGACTTGTCACATGGATCAACAAGAAACAAGGATGGATCTCACAATCTATTGTAGAGGAAAAGTATGTTGTTGCTACTGCAATCTGCTCAAATATTGCATGGATCAAAAAGTTACTAGAAGATATGCATATGAAAATTTTCAAACCAGTAATTATCTATTGTGATAATACAAGTGCAATAAACATTTCCAAGAATCCAGTCATGCATGCTAAAACAAAGCATATTGCCATCATGTATCATTATTTGAGAGAAAAAGTTCAGGCAAAGGAGGTTATACTGGAGTATGTGCAATCAAAGGAACAATTGGTCGATATATTCACCAAGCCACTGCCCAAGGATGCATTTGAGTACTTGAGAAAGAGACTAGGGGTCAGACCCTTGTCTACTGGTTTGTAAGATGACTAGAATGTTGTATCAGTTCACATATTAACAAAATATCATTCATGTTGATGCAAGAAGAGAGATGGACTTCAAAGATAAACCTATACACAACAAGGTATTTATCTTCTCTGAGCAACAGAGTTATTATCGATGGATTGCAAAATTCAAGGAATATATTATGGATAAAAAAGGGTCCATTTGGCATCACTATCACATAATTTTTGTTTGAAAAAGATGTTTGGCATTAATGTCAAAGGGAGAGAAATATTTCATTGTCATACTAATAAAGGGAGAGAGTTTATCCATTATCATCTCAGTATATCCATAGAAGTATCCAAAAGGAGAGAAGTAATCAGAAAGGGAGAGAAAATATCAAAAGAGAAGAACAATCAAAGGGAGAGAGTTTTACACAGAAGGAGAACACATCACATTAGAGAAAAAAATTTCTACATTTGTCCAGTGAAGGGATTGAAGACAGAAAGAAAGATGCAAGAATCAAATCAAAGCTATTTGAGCTTACTGATAGCCAGCCATTTGTATGAGTTACATTAGGAAAGCTTAATGAAATGGTTTATTTCATATTGTATTAGCAATAGTATAGTATGATAATGTAGTATGTTGCCATCAATGTAAAAGAGAGAGATTGATGACATGTATCTAATTAAATGTTTCAAGATGTTAAGTTGATGATCATGCAAGGCATTAAATCAGTTAATGTATTGTATTTTCATTGATGTCAACTTGATATAATCTGTATGGTCATGAAAATACTGCTAAAGACTTCAAAGAACTGATGAATTAAAGGCTATGCTATCAGTAATACATACAATTCAAGTATTCACTAAGTGACTGTATACACTGACGAAGTGCACACCGATGGTCAGAGTAAAAGAACAAAGTCACAGTGTTACCTGACGAGAAAATGCACAACATTACTAACAAGAAGAGTTACAGTGTTGTCCGGTGATCAAAACACAAAGTAACCCGACATAAATAATTTCAGTGTTGCCTGATAGAAAAGACAAGGACGAAGATCTTGATGACAACTAAATTCACACTGATGGAACAATCAGTTATCACCGATGACTAACTAAAGTGTTGACTGATAGAGCAGAGAGTTTAGAAATGACAAAATGCTTAACTCTCAAGAAGCTAAAGATAGAGTTAAATGATACTTGTCATTGTTTTAATCATCCAGATAAAGCCAAAGATAAGTAATTAATTTAAAGCTGATTTTTCCAGTTGGCAAGAAGATCTCTTTGAGATAAATCACAAGTTTTCTTTAAATCTATTGGAAAGAATTGTGGAACATGCCAAGAATCAAGAAAGCCAAGAAAAGATAAAATCATGTCTATATAGAGAAAATCCCAATTCATTATGAATGGGGGAATTAGGTGAGAAGAAAAAGTGAAGAGGAAAGATGCTAAAGAAAATATGAAGGAGAAGAAAGTATTCATTCAATCCTGATCAACAAGATAAAGGAAGAGCTAGATTCTGCAGACACTGATGAAAAGTGGGACAAGAATCACAGAGAAGAACAAGTGTGGAGCAAAGGTATATATTTGATTATATTGATCAGTGAAGTAATGGACCTAAAATAGATCTGAAAATATGCAATTGAGTTGTATGTATGAACAGATCATTAGTGTTTTAGTTTAACCATTGAAGCATATAAGCCTCTTAACCGGGCAGGACTTAAAAGTCTTTTTCAATTGAGATACATCCCAAGGAGTATCAAAAAGTTTGATCACAAAAGTAGCATTGGCTATGCCTAATACCTATTGATAGGGCAAGTGAGTGTTTGATCAAGGATGGTAGCATTAGATGCCAGATACTAGTTGACAAACTATTTCTAAATCCTCTAACAAGGTCATACCTAATAGTGTGTTTGTAACCTTTAACAAGGTTGGCTCTTAACATGGCTCACTTCAGAAGAGTGAAAACTTGGGGTACCGGTCCCAGTGATTTTTCCCTTAATAGGGTTTGCACGTTAAAAATCCATGTGTCATGTGTGTATGATTCATTTCTTTACTATTTTGTATCTTACATAGTTAATTCTAGATTGATCTGTATACTCTGCATGTTTACTATGTTTCGGTAAATAGATGACTGCTTATCGGTAAACATATAGAAGAAGGTTTAAGAAAGCAATTTGACAAGTAGTAAATTGATATAAGTATTTCAAGGAATTCATCTTGTAGGATAGAAGATAACTTGAGATATAATTTGTGGTTATAAGTTTAAATGGTTGATTTAAAGATTAATTTTTGAGGCCACTGATTCACCCCCCCTCTCAATTATTACTAAGATACTTATATACTCTATTTCTAACCACTATTGAAGCAAATCTCACTTCTTTGTCTTCAATATCTTTTATGGTCATTTCTCGGTGATCTTGTTTAGATTTGGTCAAGTGATTAACAAAACTAGGAGCAATAGTCTACAATGTTGGTGCCTCACCGGTAGCAAAAAATGTAATAACTCGATTGATTAATTCCTTTGTGATCTTGTGAGGTTTTTCCAACCAAATAAATTGATTGTGGACTCTTCTCATCACATACCTTATCCATTATGGATGAAAATCATTAGGAATCTCGACCACATATGTAAAACCTTTTGACACTAAATGCATGTGCTTGTCTTTCACCTTTACATCGTCGCTTAGAGTAAGGAATTTATTATAGATGTCATCAGCTCCAAGTTATTACATATTGTGATGTATGAATGAACGAATGTCTTCAATTCAGAATAAACCATAGGGTATCAAAGATAGGGCACCCATAGGGTCATTCTCGTTAGCCTTCAATAGATGTAGCTTGAAAACAGGCATTGGCTCATCCACAACATCGATAATCATGGGAGTATCCATAATGACATCAATTATCTCTTAGCAGTAACACTACTATAGAATCTCCACTCAATTTACAATAACCTCCAATTTATTTGATAGGTGTTCTTTGACAACTGATATAATTCACTTCTTGAAATCTCAAGTAACACACAAGAAATTCTCACAATCGCTTAAAATGTATACAAATTCTCTCTAGTATACTCCTAAAAATGTAAAGTAAAAATAGTGTTTAATTTACCATCTATATAGATCATTGAGAATGTAGTCATTTCTTTGAACAGTTAAATTGTTCCTTTCACCCGATCACAACAGTTATAAAAAAACAACATTGTGCACACACAAAACCACATATATCACTTTATCTTCACTAACATCATTAAATCAAAAATAGGAATCTTAATATGCATATGAATCTTATAGCTCATTCACTAATAGGGGTTCTTTAGGATCTTTCCTTTTAGTTCTCCCCCTAAGTCATAAAAAACTTAGTTCTCTGTGTGATTCTCTATACTTCCTAAATTGGTAGAGATGTTAGACTACTCATAAGATTTCAATTCACCTTTCTTCACCCATTTCTTGTTCATTTCACTTTTGACTTCCTCAACATGAAAATAGTCTTACCTTTATTATTTACATCTCTTTTCACCAGTTGGCCTTTGTTATACTTTCTTGCTTTGCATGATCTAGCAAGATGACCAAATTTATTACCAACATAACAAGTAATACATGTTTGATTTCACAATACAACATTGCCTTTAGCTGACCTTAATCTAGAATTCACATCCATATGTCCATCATGATGATAGATAAAATAGGTAACATTTTACCAGTTACCCTGATTATTAGGTCTATGACTATTGTAACCATGTCACTACTGACTATTGATTATTTTCTTGTACTCATTACCTTTATGTACAAACTTATTGTAGTGATAACAATTTCCTTGAAATGCATTAGATCTAGCATATTATTTATTACCTCTACCATAGGAATTATCTTATTTAGCAGTAGGACCTCTAGGTCTAACATTAGGACCAATAGGTTTAAACCAGCATAAATGTGTAGTATCACCTTCCTCATGACAATTAAAACATACTGGTTTATACCTTCTCTTACCAATGTTATTGTTCACCTTAGGTGTATATTTTTCTCCTACATTGATGTCCTTAGTGCCAGATGACTCATTGACATTAAATTTTGAAAAACCTAGACCTTGTTTCTCTCCATTCCTCCTCTACCTAGCAACTTGTTTATCAAGTTTAGCAAAACTCTTATTGAATTTATCCAATAGATCATTCACAAATTTAAGCTCTTCTTTTAGCTTATCATTCTCTTTCCTCAATCCCTCATTCTCTCTTGTAGTGTCAATATTTTCTTCATTTGTGTCATGTAAGTGTTCACTCAATACTTGTACTTCTTTCTCCAAACTGAATAGTTACTCCAAATTTTTAGTTAGGGTTTTATCTTTAGCCTTAAGGGAATCTTTAGAAAAATTCTTTGCATCTTCTGCAGTTCTCATTCCTTCAAGATCCTCACACATCATGACAGACTGACTTTCAATCCCTCTTTTCATATTAGCTACCTCTTGTTTTAATTCCATTGATCTTATCTATCAGATCTTCAATTTCCTCCTCAAATTATTCAAACCCACTTCCTTCAGATAGTTTCTCAATCTAATATTGTCTTTCCATCAATTGCTCAGTGATTTCTCTTCATTTTTCAAGGGAGTTCATAAGCTTTCCCGTTAGTTCATTGATTACCCTATTTGCATCATCAAGATAGTTATCATAGCTGTAAATCTCCGTGTTGGTTATTAGGGACATTTTTCTCAAGCATTTAAGCTTAATATCAAGAGGACCAACACTCTAATACCAATTGTTAGTATGAGCAAGCACTGAGAGGGGGGGTGTGATTAAGTGTAAACAAATACTCAAGAAATTTCACCACCGATCTAAAAAAGCTAATTAGCATTTTCCAATTGATAATACCAAATAGAAGTAAAAAAAATTATGCATCCACAAAAATATCACAGATGACACAGATTTTTCACATGGAAACCCTTGTTAGAGGGAAAAAACCATGGTGGGGATGACACCCAAAAATCACCTTACTATAGTAAAAAACTTTGTCCTGTTAGGAGCTACAATACCCTTTCTAGGTTTCACCCTATTAAAAGTGACTAGTACCTCATTAGAAGCACCAAAATACTTCTTAGAGTCTACCTTGCTAGAGGATTTTAGCCTTCAATAAATAAGTTACCCTATAAAATGATACACAATAAAAACATGTTAAGATCTACCTGGTTAAGGGATTTAACCTGTTACAACTATTAGGATGACAACACTAATAATGATCTATATAATGACATTGATTTCCTATCAGATCCTTTTTGGTCCTTTTTGTGTCTAACGATGTGCTAATCTCTACTTCTTCAATCTATGATTGTTGCACTTCAAAATATGATCGTAACCCTAAATCATATGATTTAGCTCTCCTTATATAATGTGTTATTAAGTGGTTTAAGACCTAAAATTTTTCCATCTAGGCTGGCATAAAATACTTATCAACCTCCTTGAAATTAGCATCAATAATACCTAACACATCATCTCTACACATAATACAAATTTCCATAAATGATAGCCGACCTTAGATCCACCGCCTTAATTGATTCATCAAGAAATTTTGATCAGTGCACTGTCATCCACATCAAAAACATAATTCACTCCAAACATTGAATTAATTATAGCAATCAGAACCATGCCTTCCTCATACCATATTAATGTCTCCTCTAAGATCACATCTCCTAATTTTCTCTGTAACTCAACCACTACCAATTTCACTGACTGAAATTGTTCTTCCTATATTCCCCCTTTCCACCTATCAACATAGTTAGTTGTATCTTCCTTTACCAATCAAGTACCAATATTACCAATTTATCCAATCATATTTACTAAACATGTTTCCATCAATGACAACCAATTATGTATGTTTAAATGACCGATCTTTAGATCTCCTCCAAAAACTACCATAATGCCAACATTGATGTCATAGTGTATCTATTGAATCAAATAGTGTATCTATTGAATCATCTAAAAAATCTACAAAATAAGAAAAATATGCTAGATTATAAAACCTTGCAAATAATACCATGAATCACCTTAATTAGAATTCGCACATATGCTCTGGCATATATATTGAATTAGGAATGGTGGATCTTCTCTAGCGTATCTTCTACATCAAAGATGCAACAATAGCCAATTCTTCAAGGCATATTTGTTGCTGATTAGGGCATATCCATTAGATTGTAGATTGTATATTGTAAATTAGGAATGGAAGATATGTTCTGGCATATATTCTAGATCAAATATGCAACAAAGACAAATTATTCAAGGCATATCCACTATTTATTAGGGTGTATCCATTGGATTGTAGAACCTATATGCTAAATTGCAGGGTGTATTTGTTGATTTTGTGGGAAGTTTGACTACTTTGTTTTGGAAAATATGCTAATGTGAGTCAAATCTATGAGGCGTATATGTTAAACTGCATGTAAACCTCTAAAACCAACAAGCTTCAAAAATGCCTAAAACATCAAATTTTTTTAGTTTCAAAATTGTGACATGAGTCCCACTGGGCGTTCCAAAATGTGTTCAAGGAAATCTGTTACAAAAAAATGTAGAAAATGAATAAAAAAATAAGAACACAAATACAGTGCAACATAGAAGGTTTGACATTAATAGACAAGAAACAAATAGAATACAAAGTCATACTAAACCCTCTTGTAGCCTCTTTGAAGAAACAATTCATCCAAGATAGTATGGTTGTATGTGTGCTCATGATTTGACAACATAGCAGTGGTATAATTCTCCACTATTGCTGAAGCTTACAAGATGATCCTAAAAATGGCTTCAATTTTTTTACAAATATGGATCTCTCTTAAATATTTCATAAGTGAAGTTGCATAGGTCAGAGATTGATATCCAAATGAAAATGATATTTGGCTTAAGTCTTTGAGGAGGTTAGGGTTCTCCACATTAATGGGAGGTTTTCTAGATGTCAACATCAGAGTGGTTAAGGGGAGTCGGTGTTGGAAAGTGGCCCATTTAGGTTTGCATAGAGTTTTTCATTTATGACAACACTACTCATCTCGATGGTCTCTTCAAATACAATTCATTTTTCATATTCAGTTTTGTAAAAATGATTAAGTCCATGAAGCAGTTAACTGGGTACGGTGGTAAAATTTTGGTCAGTGAGCACTGTTTATTGTTATCTAAATCATGCGAGCTTAGAAGAAGGTATTTTGGGATATAGTAGACATTCACTTAAGGTCGCTTATATTTTGGATTTCATCTCTGAGAATTATAGTTTGTTGAAGTCATGCGAAGATAGTATAGAAGTGTAACAGAGTAGTTTAATGGTTGTGATGTTTAAGGGAGTAATTTGAGGAATCTAGAAGTGCTAAGTTTAATTTGGATTGGCTTGTACCCCACTTTTGTTAACATATGATCGCCGACTATGGATTTGATATTTGGTTAAGTGTTGGACATGTTTTGTGGTGTTCATGAGAGCCGAATAGAAGAATCCTTTTGAGATATAGTATATAAGTAGAGTTGTTTTATGATGCAAAGATGTGTGTGGTTTGCATAGATGCATTGAGATGTGAGGATTATACAGAAGTTGATGCGAGCTATAACTGGGACTACTTAAACATAGTAGATGCTTGTACAATTCACTTTTTGATAAATCAATGTATTAGAATAGATAATTTTCTTTGTAAGAGTAGTGTGCTCATTGTATACCCCTAACTAGGTTTTCTATCCTTTAACAGGGATATGTACTAAATGTAATATTCAGCTCCTAAAAGGGCTAGGTCTTCTAGAAGGGACTCTATACTCCTACTACATTATTTATGGGTATCATCCCCACCAGGGTTTCCTCATGAACAAATCATGGTGTTATTAGTTTTTTACTTTAGGTGTATGTTCTTTTCATTTCAATTATTGCATGGTTGAGTTTGAATTTGTCAAATAAGTTTATAAACTATTGTAATATTGATTCACCCTCCCTCTCAATATTACCTAATCCTAACAATTGGTATCAGAGCTTGTGGCCCTTGGAGAGAAAGCCTAACAACTTAAGGGAGATCCAAATGGATTAAAGTTTGGAAGAGAACTTTGAAGCAGTACTTGAAGACCTTGGTAAGGCTAAAGGTGAAAATGGTGATTTGAAATTGATGCAGGAGCATCCTGGGTGTAAGGGCAATCTTGCATCACCCAAAAATATTTCTGTTTTCTTTTCAATAAGGGCTACCTTGTGCAGAGCTACTATTTATGGAAACTTGCTATTTTTAGTAAGTTGGCCATACGATCTCGGAATGTTCTGATTTTGCATGTGGAGGTTCATCTCATTCATATCAGTTTGCCAGTAAAGTTTCATGGCTAGATCAGGTCTAGTTTTGAAGATATTGAAAATTTTCGGTATTGAAAACAGGGTACAGAAACTTCGAGCTCAGTTTTGAAGGCTTTAGAGGCCCCGGATGAGGTTGAAACTTGGGCCCGATGATGCTTGCAATATTGAGTTGTTGTAGAGCGCTTCGTGGCATTTCTGAAATGGGGTTATAATAGTCAATCGAGTCAATTGGTGATGACTTATGGTCTCCGGAAGTTGGGTCACCTGAAATAGCAGAAAATAATTTTCCT
>MU225537.1:4699578-4712674 GCA_018584345.1 Thuja plicata
GGTGGAAATTGCCTATATAAAGAAGGCCCGTAGTGTTGTCTTAGGCAGTTCGGGACAGTTCTGGGAGATCTGGGTAATAATTCGAGGCTTTGTCCTATAGAATATTGTAAGGGGAATGCCCATGTGGCTTTGCATATTGTAATTCTGAGAGTTTGTAATTCCGCATTTGTAGAGATAATAAGAAGCCCATTTTCTATTCTTGCAAATTGTTGTTGTTTCTCTATTTCTGTTATGTGTTTGTGGTATTAAGGGGAGCACCCTTCATCAGAAATTAAAATTGAGAAGAGTAGAAGGTTTCATCAAGAAGCTTAAGGAATAGCTTGAAATTTCTAGGAACCAAAGGAAAGACCTTATGGAAAAGATAAAAGAGGAATCTAATAATGATTCATTTGATCAGATCATGAAGCTTGAGAAGGAAAAAGAAGCATTGAAGCAACAACATGAAACTACTTCTATTTATATGGCTAAAGAAATTCAACAAGAGAGAGATGGAAAAACCAAAATTGAAGAGATCTTAAAGAATGGAAATGTTTTATGGGAAAGATGCAGGTTGAACTTGATGACTGGAGAATCAAGTATCATGAATTAGAGAAATATAACTAAATCATTAAAGGTGAAATTGTTGAGGCTAAGAAACACATTGATAAACTTCATACAAATAGTGACAAGATTGATGCATAGAGGGAAAGACAAAAACCTAAAGGTGACATGACAGGAGTTGTCTTTGATAAAGATGAATGTTCTAAATCTTAGGAAAAGAAATCTGAAGAAAATATAGGTGTAAAAAGACCTGCTAAAGAAGAAGCTAGAGAGAAGATCAGACATTTTAGAGGTAGATGTTTTGGATGCAACAAAATTGGTCACATGAAGAGGGATTTCAGAGGTAAAGTTCCTTATAATCCCTTTTCTAGTTATTGTTTCAATTTCTATGAATATGGACACAAGAAGACAAAATGTAGAAATCCTGATCAATCTTATACTAAACAAGACTACATCAAAGAGGAAAAAAAACAAAGATTACATTTTACAAATGCAACAAATTTGGACACATGGAAAGGAACTAGAGGTTACAGGTTAATCAAAACATATCATTTCCTACATGCTACAAATGTAACAATCAAGAACATATAGAAAAATTTTGCAGGTATAATGGTTCTACAGGAAGAAAAAGACCACCACCTATTATTATAAAGACAAATTTTGGTAATGTTAGAAAAATTATGGTAGAATACATGGAAGAGTTTGAAAAAAAAATTGAAAGAGAGTGGTAAAGTGTGGAAAGCGAAGGAGCAGAGTGAGCCTAAAGTTCAGAGAGATTTGCAAGATGTTATTGAACCCTCACCTAATGTTGTTACATCAACCTAGATGGCCAAGCATGGATTAGTGAGAACTTTGGATAAATACAAAATAAAACCATCCAACCCTTGTTTAAGTGGAATAATATTTTGTGAGCTTATGGAGAGAATACATGATTGATTTGAAACACCTATCTGAGATCGCATAGCTATACACACTATATCTTGTGATCACTAGATTAACGATTGACTAGATCATTGTAGAGTTAATTTCAATGGGAAATGTGTTAATTATTTCATGGTGAAGTATAAGTCTACTCATTTGAACATATCTAATCACTATTCGAAGCAGAGTTGAAGGAGATCAGTGAAACAAGCAGGAAAACTAGGACACCTTGCGATTGTCTGAGTGCAAATTTGTATATTCATCAAAGAAGAGGTATTTTTGATCATTTGAAAGATTTGATTATGGACACTCCATTTATTTTTTATGTCAATTAAATACCTTGATAAATTTTTAAGAAACATCCTTGTAAATCCATCAAAGATGATCCCAAAGGTGCATTTTCACAAACAACCTACAACATTATACATGTTGAGGATATTAGGGCATACATACATTGTAAATGTGGTTCTCTGGGAGACTCTAGGATCTATAAGGAGATGAAGGATATGGTAAGGGAAGATGGAAAATTGAAGGATGAGTTCTCTCATCTAGATAATCTTAGCATTATGTGAATGGCAGAACTCTATGAGTTTCACAAAGAAGAATGGATTAAGATTGTCTTGAGAAAAGTACATGATTAGTTTATCTAGATTGAAGATCATCTTGTGAAGATATGCAATGAGTTGATTCATGACATAATAGGTTTGGAAAATTTTGGCATTATCCCTTTTGTGGAGAAGAACACAAAGAAGAAAGTGGAATCCTTAACTCATTCTAGATGGGATAAGAGGGTGATGACCATAGCCAACATCTTTAAGCAATATGTGAGATTAGTTTTGATGATTTTGGGTTACAAACTCCACTACAATAGCTGACCTAACTCAGTATTAGCTTGATTTATTATGATAGCATATAGAATGATGAAATAAAATGTCAAATATAACCATTGTGAAGTAATTGCACATCAATTTCTAGAGAATGTGAAGCAAATAAAGAAAGATAAGTCAAAATAATTCAAGTTTGGGTCATTGTTAGTACACATGTATATCTACATTGTACATAAATTCTCTAGAATACACCCTAGAGCATGGAATGATAATGAACCTACTAGTATACAAGTCTCTAACAACTATAGTAGACATAACAGTACTTGGGTTGATGGAGAACTAATTGGCATGATCAAGATTCTACAGAGATAAATGAAAGAAAGAGTGAGGATACTTGAGGAGATGGTAGAAAAGTATAAGGATACAATCTGTTTCACCGTTGAAACTGATTATGTGTGCTTTGAGGTAGTAGAAGCAAGGATGAAATGGTGTTACCCTATGGGGTATGAAGTTAGTTCTGAGTTCTTAACAATGCAAGTAGAACATGTACTATCCTTAGAGATTAATCCATCTGAAGAAATATGGGGGACATATGAAGAGAAATATTCTAAGATAAGAGAAGAAAAAATTAAAGGGACCAGGATGAGAAAAGTAGAAAAAGTTGTGGATGATCTAGTAGAAAAGGCTGGTATTACAAAGGATAAAATGAAGGTGCTAAGGAAAAAGATGACTAAGAGTGCTTTTGGATTGGAAGGAACAACTCCTGCAACTCTTCCTCCTCCAAAAACTTAAAATATTACAAGTCCACCTCCTACTGTAGTATAAGTACCTAATACTACACCTGAACCATCCAAAAGGACATCACAGACAGAGAAAATAGAAGAGATCCCTACATAGAGGACAAGGTCCTCCAAAGAGAATTCACCCTGCTCTCAGTATTATCTAATCCTAAAAATTGGTATCAGTGCTAAAGAAGCAGAGGACTCAAGAAGCAAAAAATAAGAAAGAAGAAGAAAAGAAGAAAATAGAGGAAAGACAACTATGGAAACTATATCTAAAGATGCTGGTGAAGAGAATCATTTATCAAGGAAAGCTCAACCATTTGCCCAAATATTATGAGAGATATGATGAGAAAGATAGGATTCTTATTGAACATTTTTTAATAGATCATATGCTTGCATTCAAGAAGAATCTAATGGAAATGGAAGGTATTACTCCCAAGGAATTATCTGAGAAATTGGAAATTAGAAAACAATTAGCACTAACAGAGGATGAGCATATAAGAAGAAAATCTATGGATAATATGATACTTATTGTATCATATGATGAACATGAGAGGATATTAAAAGAAATAAAACACTTGTTGAGAATTAAAGATAGACTAATAAAGATAATGGGAAGAAAATATGATGAGGTCATAGATGATACACATAAAGCTATTGATAAATTTATATTGGAATTTGAGCCTAAAAATCCTTCACCTCATAAGCAAAAGGATACTAAGCCTAAAACTATTCTAAGAGGAGAGTCATCCAAGGTCGTAGAAGTAAATCTTGATACATCTAAGGATGCAAAAGATAATAGTCAATTTGTCAATACTGTAAAGCAACCAAACTTGTTTTTTGCTAGTGTGCGTGTGTCTTTGGACACTTCACAGGATGCAAATGACCATTTTCAAGGGAATGAGGATACTATTAGTGGTATTGATGGAAGTGATAAACTGAATGAGACAAAGAATAAAGTTGACACTAAGGAAGATTATAAAGAGAGTACAATTGAGGCAATTAAGGAAGCAAAAACTATTTAGTATAAGTGAAGCAAGAAACACATGTATTTATTTCTTGACCTTTATTGTTGGCAAGGGGAGATAAAACTCTAAGCACTGATGTAGAAATAATGGATGAGGATGACCTAATGAAGGTAGCTTACATAGCCTTTTCCAAAGCAAAAGAGAGATATGAACAGAAAATAGAGTAAAATTCAAGGGCACTAGAAAGGGAAGTTGATACTATAAACAAACTCCTACCCCTAACTTTCACTTCCAAGGAAATGATATAGCAGATAACCTAGACAAAGAATTGAATGAATTTGATAGTCACTTTGAATCTCTAGAGAAGATCACATAAATAAGAGGTGAACAGACATACTTGGTGAAGAAACTTGAGAAAGTATGCAAGTCAATCACATGGGACTTGGGCATACTAAGTAACACTATTGCTAAAGCAAAGACCTATATTGGACATGGAGGGAAGCTATATAATTACTGTACAAATCCAATAAAGTACCTTCAAAATATTGAAGATATCATTTCCAATGATAGAAAGACTATGGATAAGTTGATACATAGTTGTGAGTCCTCCTCACACACTGTCGCAAATTTGGATAAAGAAGTGTCTAGAGTGTTGAACAAAATTAGTATACTGGAAATAGAGAAAGGGAGAGTGATATGATGATTTAGTGTATTGAAGAGTTTGATCACTTCTAAAATATCAACTCTTGGAAAACACCTTTCTTACATGGAGACAGTAGTGAAGGCACTCACTGGTAATATGCCTATAGAGCTAAAAGGAGACGAGACTTCATTATTTGCACTGAATGGACTGATCCATGTGGGTCAAATTTTGGTAAAGACATGGAATGTAGAGGTGAAGATATTGGAAACTTATTTCCAAGATGTACTTCACATGATATGAGGTTTTGATGTGTATTTGTGCAATTTTCATGTGTATATAGATATTATTTCTAGTACACCTCTGCCATTGATGTCAAAGGGGGAGTAAAAAGTATGAAAAATATGCAATTAGTCAATAGTTTGGTATTAAGCACTTAGTCATTTTTCACCAAGTGTTTCCATCAATGCCAAAGGGGGAGATTGTTGGAAAGTGGTCCATTTAGGATTTCATACAGGTTTTCATTTATTGAAACACTACTCATTTTCATGGTCACTTGAAGTACAATTAAGTTTTGATATTCAATTTTGTAAAAATGATAGTCTAGGAAGTAGTTAACTTGGTACATTGGTACAATTTTGGTAAGAGAGTGTTGTATATGGTGATATAAGTCATGTGAGCTTATACGAAGGTATTTTGGGATATAGTAGACCTTCAGTTAAGGTTCACTTGTATTTTGGAGTTCATCTCTGAGAGTTATAGTATGTTGAAGTCATGCAAAGACAATATATCAGCATAGTAGAGCAGTTGAATGGTTGTGATGTTTAAGGGAGTAATTTGAGGAATCCAAAAGTGCTAAGTTGGATTTGGATTGGGTCCTACCCCCTTTTTCTAATATATGATCACCAACTATGGATTTGACATTTGGTTAAGTGTTGGACACATTTTTTGGTGTTCTTGAGAGCCGACTGGAAGAATCTTTTTGAGATGGAGTATATAAGTAGAGTTTTTTATGATGCAAAGAAGTGTGTGGATTGTGTAGGTGCATTATGATGTTAGGATCAGGCAGATATTGATGCAGGCTATAATTGGGACTACTTAAGCATAGCAGATACTTGTACAATTCACTTTTTGATAAATTATTGTATTAGAGAAAATTTTCTTTGTAAGAGAAGTGTGTTCAGTGTATACCCCTAATGGGGTTTTCTATCCTTTAACAGGGATATGTACTAAATGTAATATTCAGCTCCTAATAGGGATAGGTTTCCTAACATGGACACTATACTCCTAGTGCATTATTTGTGGGTATCATCGCCACTAGGGTTTTCCCTTCATCATGGTTTCCTCGTGAACAAATCATGGTGTTATGAGTTGTTTACTTTATGTGTATGTTATTTTCATTGTAGTTATTGCATGGTTGAGTTTGAATTGGTTAAATAACTTTATAAAGTGTTGTAATACTGATTCACCCCCCTCTCAGTATTACCTAATCCTAACAGTTGGGGGTTGAGAAAGAGGCTTTTCATAAAGGTTTTTTATGTCTAAACCCCAAAGTCAAATGATGGAAGGGAATAAAATAATATAAATTATTTTGGACAGATAAGTCCAAAAGAGCATTTATGAAAGACTTAGTGGCACTTGGTTGAGATTTGGATGAAAGTGACAAGGTTTGACTTTGTTTCTCCAATCTTTATATAGGAATGTGTACATGATTACTGAAGGATTAGGCTTAATGACATAGGTAATCAATAAACAAGTGGGCTTAGTAGGAAAGTGAAAGTGGGTGGAGAGAATGGATGAGGATGGATTAAGAAAATGAGGCATTTAGTTAATTAAGGTAGGATTAAAAGGTGTAAGGGGAAGATTTAGGATTTGGCAAGTGGATGGGGGTTTTAATTGAATTTTGAATTTATTTTAAATTCATAATAGAAGAAGGTTTATTTAATTGAATTGGTAGGTTTATTTAACTAAATAGGATTGAAATTTAGATAAATTAGATCAATTAATTAATATAGCATGATTTTCCATTAGGGAGATTACTTAAATAGGGATGTTATGTAATTATTACAACTCTAGATGAGATATAAGGGGGACATTAATTAAATAAATTGATTTTTTAGTTAATAAGACAACTATAGCAAAATGGTTAATACGACTTTAATATGATCAATATTTAAAGATAAAATTTAGGTCTTTATAATATGATTATGGTGCTGGTCCACTCTTCGGGGGTGAATTAGACAAAATCAAAATCAAATACTTAAACTTAACTCACTGATTCACTCGGTAGAACTGAATACAATAATATCTAACTCATCAAATAACTTTAAACACCATACATCTCATAATATTAAAATAAATCATTCAAAATCAATTAACACTAGATTTAATGAGGAAACCCAATAAGGGAAAAACCTCTGTGGGAATTGTGACCCACAATAAAAATGTACCCTTCTGAAGTATGCTCAGTTAAGAGCTTATCTTGTTAAATATTACAAACTAATTTGCTAGATGTGACCCTTTTAGGTTTTTTACCTTAGATTTGTTAAGATCTTCACCTTGTTAGGAGTGGCCTTGTTAGAGGTATTTTAACACTCTTTTGTAATGCCACCTACTTCTAGGCCTGTTAAATCCACTTGGTTAAGAGATTTTTATCTCTTATGATTGCTAACAAGAAATAGTATAAACTTTGATATGTAAATACAGAAACTACATTTTCTTGGGTCAGATCCTTTGTGCTCACATGAATACTGGCATCACATACTCCATTTGTCTCTTCTCTACACTGTAGATTCTTCTCTTTCTGCTTCTCTTCTCTACTCAGTAGCTTTGTTCTTCAACTTCTTCTTCTCAATTCAACTCACTAGAATCTCTTCTCTCATTAGTTATCATCCTTTATATAGAAATTGTTTTTCATCTTAATCTCCTTGATTAGGTTTTCCTTCAATTGTGCTCATCCATTCAATCATCTTCTTCACAAATCTCAGCTCGATAAATCATTTACCTTTTACCTCATAACTAGAACTTTTTCTTGGAACTCAAACAATCAGGTTTAACCTCTTAATCTTTGCCTTAGATCTTCTCATTTAATTTTCTCTCTCATAGATCTTCCAACAATCTTCCTTTATCCTTATCAACATCTAGATCATCATAACTTTGTATTAAATTTGATCTTATCATGATTCTCAATAAATATCATGTACTTGGTAACTTGCCTTGCAACTCAGTAACTTGCCTTGCAACTCAGTAACTTGCCTTGCAACTTGGTAACTATCTTCATTCACTGCTTGGTGCCTAACCCATTCTTAGTACTCAGTAACTGAAACTAACTAACACAACTCCATACCAACTGACTCTGTCTATCTCGGTAGAGTAACTCTTTTCAGTCACAACTTAACTCTTTACAATCTTTGACTTAATCAATCAAATGTATCGACTTGATAACATCAAATATATAGTAGAAAAAAACTATATCGACATTAATTCATCATTATCTAATTGGTATTTGTAACCCATTTAACTTATCCTTCTTATGATATGGTAACTCAATATAAATCAGTAATCAATTACTTGACATCAGTGACACAATAACAACTGATCTAACCATTTCTACAACCATGTATACCTACTATCACTCGGTCTTCATCATCTCCATTAGTTGATTAACAATCTCCCTCTTTGGCATTGATGGAAACACTATAGTATTAATATAGAAATTGATGATGGCAAATCTCAATATTTTCAACCTCTATCATTACTACCTCTGAGTTGATAGTCTATTTTTGATTTAATCCTTTCTCTCTAATCACCAAAATGTTCTCCCTCTTGGATAAATCTTTGGATAAATCCTCTGATGCTTTTCTTTTTTATTCTTCTTCATGAGAAAATAGCAGCAATTCATCCTCTTCCTCTTTCATCAATATCTCCCTTATGGATAAATGTCATCAATTCATTCTCTCCCTCTTTGACAACAATGCCAAAAATCTGTACTCCTAAAAAATTGTTTCAGCAATGGATTATACCTTACATGTACAAATATTCATTTCATATAGAAATATCCACACAACTTCAGGAATCACCTAAAGTGTGTCATACTAACATCAATTCATAAATATATTCTAATAAAGTATAGAATTGATGCAGCATGCCTCATTCTTGTTAGTATATTAGATAGGGGAAGAAACCATAGTTTACCTCTGAGATACTCAAAAGAATCTTTTGGTAGTGGCTTTGTAAAGATATTAGTCATTTGTTCCTTTGAATTTTCATATTCCAATATTACATTTTCTCTTGAACTTGTTCTCTCAAGTAGTGATACTTGATATAAATTTTCTTGGTCTTTGAATGCATAACCAGATTCTTTGATATATTGATAGCATGTGTGTTGTCACAAAAAATAGTTAAAGGATCTGAGATAATCTCTTGCATACCTTCAAGTTGTTGTTTGATACAAACAATTTTTGTGCAATTCATTGTAGTAGAAACATATTCTTCCTTGATAGTAGACTATGAAATGCAACTCTGCTTCTTGCTTAGCCATGTGACCAATCTTTCACCTAGAGAGAATGCTCCTCCATTGGTACTTTTCCTATCATCAATATTTCCAGCCCAATCTACATAAGTGTAGACTTGCAAATCAAAAGTACCTCATTTCTTGTAGAATAAACCAAAATATTTACTTCCTTTCATATATCCAAAGATTCTCTTAACTGCAGACATATGTGTTTCCTTAGGATTAGAATAAAATCTTACAACAGTCCAAACTACATGTGCTATATCTAGTCTGCTATGAACTATATACTACAATTTACGAATCATGTATCGGTAAAGATTATTATCCACCTCTTGTGTCTCATCTTCTTTTGTTAATTTACATCCTATGACCATCAGTTTTCCAACAGGCTTGGAATCTTCCCTACCAAAATTTTTGAGGATCTCTTTGATATAATTAGCTTGTGTAATATAGATCCCTCCTGCAACTTGGTTGTATTTGTAGACCTAGAAAGAACTTAATCTCTCCATTCATTGACATTTCAAACTCTTTTCTCATTTCATCAGCAAATGACTTACATAAGGTGTTATTTCTTCCAAAAATAATATCATCAACAAAAATTTCAGCAATCAAAACCTTTTTGTCACTGTCACACTTCAAATAAAAATTACTATTATCACTTGTTCTTTGAAATCCTATTTTGATTAGACATGAGTGCAATCTCTCATACCATCCTTGGGGTGGTTTCTTCAAACCATAAAAAGCTTTGTGTAATTTACATACCTTGTTCTTATTTGTTCTCTCAATGAATCCTTCGAGCTGCTTAATGTAAATTTCTTCTTCAAGTATTCCATTCAGAAAATGCAGACTTGACATCCATTTGATAAACTTTAAATCCTTTGTAAGCAGCATAAGCTAGAATTATTCTAAATCCTTCCAATATAGAAACAAGTACAAAATTCTCTCCATAATATATACCTTCTTATTGTGCATAACCTTTCCAATCCCAATCTTGCTTTGTTTCTAATAACTTATCCATTCTCATTCAACTTGTACCAACAACATTTTTATCCTTTGGCCTAGGTACTAAAGTCCATGTACTATTTTTTTCAATCTTATCAAACTCTTCTTCCATTTCTTTCATCCAATCTTCATTATCTAGTGCATCTTTAACTTTCTTTGGCTCAAATGTAGATATCAAACATGTAATGTCTCTTACCTTTCTTCTTGTCATCACTCTAGCATCTTTATTTCCAATAATATTTCTTGGGGAGTGGCACCTTCTGACATATATTTCTAAAATAGGCTTGGTAGATATTGGTGCTTCATCCTCATCAATTTTTTGTTGAGCTCTTTGTTAAGCTTCCTCCTCTGTAGGTGTTCTCAGTAAGGTGTCAGAAACATTAGGTTGTACATATAAAAAATTCTCATACTCTTCAGCTTCGACTTTTTTACTTTCTTCATCATTCTTTTCTACAAACTCATCAATTCTCACACTTGCACTTTTCACCATTTTGTTAGTAACTTTATTCAAAAACTTAGAGGCTTTAATCCTTGCAGAATATCCTAAGAATATACCTTCATCCCCTTTAGAATCAAACTTTCCTTTTCTAGAATCTTTCAATATGTACATCTAATTCCAAAAAATTTGAAATAACTCACATTAGGTTTGTGATCATACCAGATTTCTTAAGGTATTCTATTGGCTCCTTTCTTCATTTATACTCGGTTCAATGTGTAAACAATAGTACTGACTTCTTCTGTCTAAATTTTTTTTGAAATACCTTTCTCAATCATTAGTGTCCTTGTACAATCAACAATAGATATGTTTATTCTCTCAGCAATACCATTATGTTGTGGTTTCCTCAGTGCTGACTTATGTCTCTTAATTCCATTTTCATTATAAAATAGTGTCAGCTCATCAGATGTAAACTCACCTCCTCTGTCAGATCTCAGACATTTCAGTTGTCTTATTATTTCTTTCTCATCTCTATCCTTGTACCACTTAAACATTTGAAATGCATCAATTTTTATTTTAAAAACATTACAAACATCATTCTAGAATATCATCCATAAATATAATATAATATATGTCTCCATAGTAACTTTGAGTCCTAATGGGTCAACATAAATCTGTATGCACTAAATCCAAAATTCCTTGTGTAATATAAGTCTTACTTAGAAAACTAGATTTAGTCATTTTACCTATTTGACATTCTCTACACATAACATTTTTTAGGTTTCTCTAATCTCAGTATTCCTCTGACTCTATTCTTTTTACTCACTTTGATTAAGTTGTCAAAATTAACATGACAAAGCCTTTTGTGCCATAATAAAAAATCTTCAACTTTAGCAAATAGGAAACTCTTCATAGAAGTATCAAGCTAAAATAAATTACCTTTAGATTGTTCTCCAGTAGTAATCAGACTCTCCATCTTATCAATAACTTTCACCTTTCCATGTTGAAATTCTAGTCGGTGACCTGTGTTATTTAGTTGTGCAACACTCAAATAGATTATACTTTAAGGATTTATCCTAATAAACATCATCATATCTTGTTATTCAGTAGAATTATAAAACCTTTTACTTTCACAAGGAATGGAACATCATTACCAAATCTAACAAATCCTCCATCATGCTTCTCCAAAGAAATAAAATCAAGTGTTTCAACAGTCATGTGATGTGAAAAACCACTATCTAATCCATGTTTCATTCTTACCTACTTGTGATATTAGGGCTCTTAGTTCTTCTTTATTTTCTCCATCAAATTCATCTTTATAGAAACACACACAACTTCCTCACCATCATTGTCATCTAAATTATCATCACTTAGTCCTTCATTAGCAATATGACAAGATTTCTTACCTTTGTTTTTGTAGTCTCTGAATCTCCTAAATTTGTTCTCTCTTTTTCCTTATCTTTGTTATCTTTCTTCTCCTCATTATCTTTCTCAGGGCACTTAGATGTAATATGACCAATCTTGTTACAATTAAATAATTTCAAGGGTAATGTTAGGGTTTTTTTCTTGTTGAACCTTCAACTAATGCTTGATTAACTCTATGATTCCCAATGTTTGAATATACTGACTCAAGCAAGAGAAAACTCTAATTGATGAGGGTTTATGATAATATCTGGGGAAACTACTATCACCTCCTTCTTTTTAGGTTCCACAAAACCCAGGCATGTATTACCTATATATGATTGTTTTCTTACAGTATTAGTAAATGTGGATACTGATTTGCTGCTTGTTTACAGTATTATCTTATAAATTACTCTATATGAAATTGAAAATAGCTTAACATAGATTTTAACCATGAAATTTTTTGAAAGGATAACAGAAAATAGTAGTTCTTTAAGAATAGTAATCCCTCTTCCTTTTGATATTAGGAGGGGTAACCTAATGATCCTATCTTCAAAGAATCAACAAACTGAACTGTATCCAATGAATACAATCACTTGAATGGAGTTATCTATTTTGTATTGTGTATAATTAAGTAAATTGAAAGTATTGGATTATGGCTCAATCACTTAGAAAATAAGAACCAGTGCCTAATCCTTGGGCTATGCGTCAATATCTTATAAAACTCCACAGTGAGGTGATCAATATAACACTTGCAACAATGATAAAATACCTTGTAGACTATCCTCTTCCTACAATTTTATCATCCAATCCTTAAACGTATGCTATTTTCCATGGGTTACTTGCAACATTTTAATCCTTCCTTGAAGGAACTTAAAAGTAAGTACATAACCACCTTGTGATCAGTATGCTTAACTGCCTTACAGATAAACATACAAAAACAATAACAAAAATGCAAAGAGACAATTTAGATGCAGAAAAGAGATTGCAAGATAATTATATTAATATCTCAAAAGCTTCAATTACATTCAGATAGACAAATAGTACAAAGGTTCAGACACAAATT
>MU225537.1:4712752-4740357 GCA_018584345.1 Thuja plicata
ACACACACACACACACACACACACACACACACACACACACATATATATATAGGTCTCAAATAATCTTGGAATCCTTAAGAGAAGGATGCAATAGGATTCAGATGATTTGGAGACCTAACCCTAAAAACAAGGAAAAATACAAAAGACAAAAAGACTCCAAGCGGTGGGAAGACAAAACTAGAGAATAAAATTTAATTTGAATTCTGTCTTCTTGTAGATGTCAGAATCTTTGTCTTTTATGTGTGCTACTTAAGTGCTAGGTGTCCTTTACTCTTCATCTATGATATCTAAATCCAGTGTTACTGGCTTCTTCTTCTTGGTATTTGTCAGAATGTCCCATGCAGTCACATCCTCCTCCTTTGGCCACTCAAAATTCTGAATATTTTCCAATTGAGTCTTTTGCCTCTCCCACCTAGCATCTGTTATGCTCATAATATCTGATATGAATTTATTACAGTCTAATTCTACCTTGAATGCCTCATCAAAAAGTGCATTGAACCTTTCCATATCCAGTTCTCCCTTATCTTCTACATAAATGTCTTTATTGGTGAGTACACTGTCAAAATCTGATAACCATAACCCTAATGGTTTGATTTGATCATCCTCTGCTCTTATTGGGGGAACAAATCTACTATAATCTAGCCCAAACATCTTCAATTTGGCATCAATTTGATTGGATTTACCTTTGAAAAAGGATAAGTAGCCCCAATTTGTTCTATTTCAGTCCTAACCAAAGTCACTATTTTAGGCAAATCTGATCTCAATGCCTGTAAAGATGCTAGTCTTTCAAAAAGTGATGTTCTCCCAGACCAAGTTGCATAGTAGGGGTTCAAAATTGTCAAAAAACTTGCCACCTCTATTTGGAGGCCTAGAAACCTACCATATGCTCCATACACCACATCTACCTTTTCCTTGATAGTATCAATTATGTGCTTCAAAATTGAAGCCAATGCTTCCAAAATTATACTATTATGCTCAGTAACTCTCTACTTTATTTCAACCAATGTATCGCCTATATATTCTATTTAGATCTTAGCACCCATAACATCTTTGGGCTCAATAGGGGTAGGCTCTATTATCTCCATTAGCTATTTGGTAAGCTCATCTATAAGCTTATCATTTTCTCTCATCTTTATCAGTGCTAGCTCCCTATCTTCGAAAATATCACTAGTGTCACTAGTGAGCTTCTGTAATTTATCTGACAATTGATTTGTCTTTGCCTCATTTAGGTGAGAAAAATGAGTCATCACTTGGGCTATCTCCAAGTCCCCTATGTTATCTAGTTTCCATATGATTTTTTTTGCCTCCATCTTCTCCTGAATTTTGAGAATAGATGGATTTTGATCTTTGGGAGCTAAGCTCCACATTGCAAGTTCTTGAGATTTGGGGTTATAGCCAAACCCTCTTATCATGTTTCCAACCTAAGTTTCTGATGATAATTTGATGTCATGTTGTCTTCTAATGTGATCTATAATAAAGGATAAAGACAAGTCCCACCCTTCTACAAATAATATACCAATGGCCTTAATCAGTTCTCTAGCTTGCTCTGATGTTATTTCCTCAGATTTAGGATCATATTCCTGTAATGTTTGTAAGGCTTCTTCAGTAACTATTTCACCTCCTGCCAGTTGCAACTACTTCCCAACTTGCTACTACTTATTCCAAATAAGGAAATCTTTGAATTCCCCGGTCTTTATGAAATTGTCATCTTTGAGGAACTCCTCTTGATGCAATAATCTCTCATCAATACAAGACCTAAGGGGTAATTCCTCCTCTTCCTCAAAATCTTTCTGCAATTTCTTTCCTTCCCTGATTTTCTTTCTCAATTGATGATCATAGGGCCTATTCCCAGTTATTAGGGCTCCAATCTTATCAGTTCTCTTTTTCTTAGAAGGCTCCCCTACTTCTATCTTCTATTTTTTAAGTGGGGGCTCATTTTTTACTTATTATTCAGGGACCTCTGTTAGGTCAATAATATTTTCACCCTCATCTGGCTGAGCATATCTAATTGCCTGATATTCTAGATGGGTAGTAGGTGAGGGGTAACCCTGGTCACTATCATCATCATATTCAGATTTTGAGTGATCTTTGTGACCTTTCTCTGGCACCACTAGTGTATCTTCTAACTGGTTACACAAAAGTGTGTGGTTGTCAATCATTGCATCTAGCCTTTTGAGATAAGGCATGTTAGGGTAAAATCCTCCAAAGCTCATTCCCTTTCTTCTCACCTGTCTCTCCAAATCCATACGCTCATTGAATTTAGTTTCTCTTTTATTCACCTCCTCATCCTCTAAGATATTTCTAATCAAATCTTCTTCCATACATTCCTCATGTACCTTTGTGTAAGGGATGGTGGGTGTAAGAAACTTCTTTGCACTCAGAATGAACCCTTCTATGTCAATATGTCTATGTAGGACTACATTCATTCTATAGTGATTCGACCAGGCATTCACTTGGTTTAGGGCTCCTTTTCCAACCATAAAATTATAAACTTTGAACTTCCTAGGGGTGAAAGTACCCTTTCTATGTGAAGCAAGGTGTTCCTTTTCTGTTAAAATGAGCTACCTAATGAACTCTATTGCATCTATTCTCGGTGGCACATGATATGGCAAAATATGTGGAGGGTAGGGGCAACCATAAACCCTCATAATTGGGAATTTATTTTCATAGTAAAAATCACCCAAATTATGATCTCCTGACCATTTGTCCAAATACTGACAGGGCCTCAACAACTTAATTACCCTAATGGGCAATCTGGGCTTATCAAATCCTAAACACTTAAGCAATGGATAAATTATCCAATTCTCAAAAGAAAAACACTCATGTTCTCTAGATGTATAATTCCATACTATGGTCTAAAACTAAATAGGGTTGGGCTGATTATGGTGAAACCTCTGTGGTTGTAGAGATTGGCAATCAAAAACTGGGAAGTTGTAATAAAGGATCATATGCATAAGGATTGAATAATGCATGAACCTTGGGTGATCTTTCTTAGCTTGTATATCAATAAATCCCTGATGCATTTGATCATTAATATATTGAATGTAATCATAATTGAAGTGGTGTGAAGACTCTACATATCCAACACCATCTTCAAGATGTCTAAAGTGATTCTTTTTGCTCTAGCATCTTTTCCAAGCACTCTACATAGTGCATATGAGATGTATTTAATGTAGAAATTTAGGTCCTTGTAGAAGTATGGGGTAGCTCCTGCCATAGGGGTTATATAGGCCTTCATTTTCTTAGGGAAATGATGCTCCCTGATCAACATAGCAACAATACTAGACTCCTTGGTATATCTATTCTCCAAGCTCTTCAAATTTATCTCAGTTTCCATTGGGTAATACACATTGAAGGCTTTCATAAAGGAATTTCTGTCCAGGGTGAGTAGAGGATTCCCATCATCCCTCTTAATGGTTTTTATCAAAGGATCATATCTACTATATAGTTCTAATATTGAATCTACATCAATAAATACATTAGGAACTAATGATTTGGCCAAACCACAGGTCCAAGGGTTTGAGATAGGCATGGGTCCATCACTATTATTGAAAAAGTAGTTGAAAAGTGAATATCCTGACGACACTGGTATTTTCGCATCTCTAACAAATGACATATCATCAATCAAAACATTTTCACTAACCTTTTGATTTTGACTAGAACAGGGAATCAGAGTGAGGAATTCGTTTGAGAATTTTCTTTTCCCTTTTGAATCATCTTCAACATCTTTGCTTCTCCCACTGGTAGACGCCATATTCTGGGCCTGACTCATACTTTTTTTTTGTTCTAATCACAACCCTAGATTCTGATATTGAAATAAATACTATCAAACCCTCACTACAACTGTCAATTATCTTGAATTCTGTAACTCTGAACTCTCAAACACTGTCAACTACAACCTTTACTGAATTCTAAATCAAGCAATCACCCTCAGAATAACTTGCTACTAGAAATCTCAATTTCTCTCAAGAACACTAGAAACTTTGTAAACTCTTCGCCCTGAGAAATAAAATCTTGGTAAAATGAAATGATAACGGACAAGTATACTTATAATTTCTAATTAAATGTGGATTGTCACTTCTGGCTGGTGGGTATATGCAAGATCATGGTATACCAAACCAGGCCCTTAAGTGGCAATGAAAATTTAGAAAATCAGGTTTAGGAAAGTTGACGTAAAAATTTGAACAAGTTATCAATATTATATTAAAAATGTATAAGAAGAGAATATGTAGAAAATTGAATTTAGTTTATTTTCTACAAGCCATTTGTTTTAAAAAAATATTCTATATGGTGAAATTTCAAATTTATATGCAATAGTATGAAAATTTTAGGAAAAAGATAAGAAGTAGGTGTATGTTTGACCACCTTAAACATAATGAAATGATAATATTTTTTTACAAGATTATAGATATAAGTAGTAGACTCATGTCTGGATGTGATGCATATTTTTTTGTAATTTTTTTCTAAGTAAATAATTAATTATGATTTTTCTACTACAACTTTTCCCGAATATAGAAAATTTCATGTCTGACCACCTTAACTTAGTCTAAACTTCAACAAATTGAAATTTTTTTAATTTTTTATTGTAGTAGGAAATTGATCGAATGTGAATCATGTTTAGGATTTAATAAATGTTATAATGTTTCAAAGCTATAGCTATTTTTCAATCAGTCTATCACTCAAGACTAAAAAGATAAGAAGTGTGTGCATGTCTGACCACCTTAAACACAATCAAATCATAATATTGTTTTACTAGATTCTATATATAATTAGTAGACTCATGTACGGATGTGACACATATTTTTTTGTAATTATTTTCCAATAAAACAATTAATTATGATTTTTGTTCTACAACCTTTCCAGAATATAAAAACTCCCTTGTGTGACCACCTTAATTTAGTATAAACTTAATCAAATTGAAATTTTTTTCTTTATTTATTATAGTAGGTGAAGTATAGAAATTGAGACATGTTTCAAATTTTAAAAATGTTATACCATTCTATAGTTATAGATATTTTTCAATCAGTCTACCAATTAGGACTTCTTTTTCACATCGCCACTTTTTGGCATACCATGATCCTACACATACTTTGGTAATTCCATCACTTCACCATGAGCTTCACATACTGTGACATCAATTTTTGGTATCATCCATGGCATTCATACTATCAGATAATCAATTCCTGATGAGTGATTTCATATAAAAAACCTTATAAAATTCAAAATATAATCAAAATCAAATTTGATTGGTTGCATTAACTCATACTATGACTATTTTTCCATCTATTATAATCCTTAAAATCTGATTGATTAACAACTGTTCATAATGGCACCACTAAAAGTCCACTTTTAACTCTGATTCATTTCTAGTGACTCAGCGACTAAGTAATCTCCTTATCGCTTAATATTTTGACTAACTGCAGTTTCTTCAGGAGATTCAGTGACTGCCGTCAGATTAACTCTTTGATCCATAGTTGTCGCGATGTCTCATAATATATTAATTTAACCTTTCATCTTATGGAGACCTCGTGACAAAGCACTTTTCTTAATTTCCTTTTACCTCTAGTTATATCTGGAGACTCAGTGAGTGTGATATATCTATGTCACCTAATAAGTTTCTTAACTCTTGTTTAATCAAGTGACCCCACGACTAAACACATAAGTCTCTTAATTGCTTAATTATGTCTGAATTTTCAACCTTATTAAGAGACCACGCGACCACTATTAGATTTTTATTCATCGGATGGTTGTCGCTATGTCTCTTAATACTCAACTTAACTCACCATTTCTCATGAGACTACGTGAAAACACCTTTTATTAAATTCATACCAAAACCCTTAGTTTATCTAGAGACCTAGCGACCATGTAATCTCCATGTTGCTTAATAATTTATGAACCATAGTTATAATCATGAGACCTCCCGACAACACTTTTTTTCTTAACTCATAAAGTTAACTCAAAACCACAGGTTTATTAAGAGACAATGCGAATGAGTAAACTCAAAGTCACCAAATGAAATAACTAACCCTGCTTTTATCAAGAGACAAGGTGACTGTCATTGGATCTTTTCTGAGATGAAGGGTTTGTGTTAAGTCTCATATCCATTTTAGCATATTCTATTTCATTAAGAGATAACATGTCCAAAGATTTCTGCTGAGTCTCGAGAGCATAAGAAATATTCTATTTTTCTAATGAGACTCAACAACAAGGTCATAAGCACATGTGAATAAGTCCTGACTTAAAATATGAAAAAGGTAACATAGAAATAGAATTGGGACTGAGCATTTAGGGTTTTTCTGTATTTCTAGACAAAATTAACCTTGTGTTTAGGGTTCTTGACATTCTGAACTAGGTTTTGAAAAAAAACACCAATTGCAGAGATATGTAAATGCTTTCAAGCATAGATCTTTTACCTTCTGGGCAAAGGAAAATTAGAGACTTCAATAATTTTCAGGGTAAATTTCAAAAGAAGGAATACAACCAACATGTAACTTACCTAGGTATCTACCTTTGCCTCTTGGTATCCTTCTAGCCAACAAAGCTTCAAATTCTCTCTTGTTCTCTTCATCTTGAGCATACAACTCTTCCAAACCACTTGTACAACTGTAAAATCTCTCACTAGAAATGCTCACATATCAATCACAAGCTCTAGTGGTGTGTTGGTTATGTTAATTATTTTGAAAGTTTACTCTAAAAATTCTTGAGGTCTTTGTTCTTCTTGTGCCCAGAAGGTAAAGATTTATAGTTGAAATCATTTACATCTCTCTGCAATTTGTGTTTTTGTCCAAAACCTAGTTCAAAATGTCAAAAACCCTAAGAAAAAGGTTAAATTTGTCCGAAAATGCATAAAAACCCTAAGTGCTTAGTCTAGGTTATATTTTTCTGTTACCTTTTTCATATTTTAAAATAGAACTTATTTGCATGTGCTTATTACCTTGTCGCTGAGTCTCATTAGAAAAATAGAATATTCTTTATGGTCTTGAAACTTAGCAAAAAGCTTTGGTCACATTGTCTCTTAGTGAAATGTAATATGCTAATATGGATATGAGACTTAATGCAGACTATTCATCTCAGAAAAGATCCAATGACTATCACTTTGTCTCTTGATAGAAGCGGGGTTATTTATTTCATTTGGCAACTTTGAATTTTCCTCAGTCGTGTTGTCTCTTAATAAACCCATGATTATAAATTAACTTTATTAGTTAAGATAAACAATGTTGTCATGGAGTCACATGATCAAACAGAGGTTAATGAATTTATCCAGCAACATAGAAAAATGACAATCGTTGAGTCTCCAGATATAACCCAAGGTAAAAGACAAGTTAAGAAGAATGCTTTGTCATGAAGTCTCCATAAAATGAAGGGTTAAGTCAGTATATCATAAGATCTTGTGACAACCATGGATCAAAGAGTTAATGTAACGGTAGTCGCTGAGTCTCCTGAAGGAACTGCAGTTACTAAAAACATTAAGCGACAAAGAGGTTGATTTAGTCGCCGAGTCGCTAGAAATGAATCAGAGTTAATATAGAATTTTCAGCGATGCCATTATGAATAGTTGTTAACCACTCAGATTTTAAGGATTTTGACAAATGGAAAATAGCCGTAGTATGAGTTAATATAGCCAAACAGATGTGACTACAATTATATTTTGAATTTTAATAAGGTTTTTTATGTGAAATCACTCATCATGAATTGATTGTCTGACAGTATGAATGACATGGTTAATGCCAAAAATTGATGTTGCAGCATATGAAGCTCATAATGAAGTGATGGAATTACCAGCTAGAAGTGATAATCCACATTCAATTGGAAATTATACTTATATTTTTTCATTATCATTTCATTTTACCAAGATTTTGTTTCTTAGAGTGAAGTGTTTACAGAGTTTTAGTGTTCTTATGAGAAATTGAGGTTTCTAGTAGGAATTTGTTCTGAGGGTGATTATTTGATTTGAAATTCAGTAAAGATTTTAGTTGACAGTGTTCCAGAGTTTAGAATTATAGAATTTTATCATAATTTACAGTTGTGGTGAGGGTTTTATAGTATTTGTTTCAATATTGGTATTTAGGGTTGTGATCAGAACAAAAATAGGGTTTAAGCTAGGCCCAGAGTATGGCATCTACCAGTGGGAGAAATGAAGATGTTGAGGACAATTCAAAAGAAAAGAGAAACTTCTCAAATGAATTACTCACTCTACTTCTTGGTTCTAGTCAAAACCAAAAGGTTAGTGTTGATGTTTTGATTGATGATATGTCATTTGTTAGAGATGCTAAAACACCAGGGTCATTAGGATATTCACTCTTCAATTACTTTTATAACAATAGTGATGGACCCATGCTTGTCTCGAATCCTTGGACCTGTGGTTTGGCTAGATTATTAGTTCCTGATGTCTTTGTTTGTGTAGACTTCATATTAGAATTGGCTAGTAGATATGACCCTTTGATAAAAACCATTAAGAGGGATGATGGAAATCCTCTACTCACCCTGGACAAGAATTCCTTTATGAAATCTTTTAATGTGTATTACCCAATGGCTACTGAGATATATTTGAAGAGTTTGGAAAAAAGATATACCAGGGAGTCTGGTATTGCTGCTAAATTGATCAAGGACCATCATGTCCCTAAGAAAATGAAGGCCTATGTAACCCCTATGGCAGGAACAACCCCATACTTCTTTAAGGAGCTAAAATTTTACATGAAGTACATCACATATGCACTATGTAGAGTGCTTGGGAGAGATGCTGGAGTAGATAGAATTACTTTTGACATTTTGATGATGGTATTAGATATGCAGAGTATTCACAACACTTCAAATTATGATTATATTCAATATATTATTGACCAAATGCACTAGGGGTTTATTTACATACAAGCTAAGAAGGATCATCCAAAATTCATGCATTATTCAATACTTATGCATATGATTCTTGATTACAATTATCCAATTTTGGACTGTCAATCACTACAACCGCAAAGATTTCACCATAATCAGCCCAACCCTATTCAGTTTTGGATCAAAGTGTGGAATTACACATCTAGAAAATAGGATTTTTGTGCTTTTGAAAATTGGATAATATATCCATTTCTTAAGTGCTTAGGGGTTGATAAGCCTAGATTGCCTATTAGGGTAATTCAATTGTTGAGGCCCTGTCACTATTTGGACAAATGGCCAGGGGATCATAATTGGGGTGATTTCTACTATGAGAAAAGGTTTACCCTCATAAGGGTTTATGGTTGCCCTTATCCTCCACATATTTTTTTGTTTCATGTGCCACCTAGGATAGCTGCCATGGAATTCATCTGGCAGCTCATTTTAACAGATAAAGAGCACCTTGCTCCACACAGGAAGGGAACTTTCACCCTTAGGCAGTTCAAGATTTACAATTTTTTGATTGGAAAAGGGGCCCTAGATCAGGTGAATGCCTGGTTGAATCATTTTAGAATGAATTTGTCCCTACATAGACATATTGACATAGAAGGGTTCATCCTGAGTGCAAGGAAATCTCTTACACCCACCATCCCTTACACAAAAATACATGAAGAATGTATGGAGGAAGATCTGATCAGAAATATTTTAGAAGATAAAGAGGTGAGAATAAGAGAAACTAAATTTAATGATCTCATGGATTTGGAAAGGCAGGTGAGGAGAAGAGGAATGAGTTTTGGACGGTTCTACCCTAATTTGCCTTATATCAAGAGGCTAGATGCAATGATTGATAATCACACTCTCTTGTGTAATCAGTTGGAAGATGCACTAGTAGTGCTAGAAAAGGGTCATAAAGATCATTCAAAATCTGAATATGATGACGACACTGACAAAGGTTACCCTTCACCTTCTACCAATCAAGAATATTAGGCAATTGCATATGGTCAGCCAAATGAAGGGGAAAATATTTTTGACCTAACAGAGGTCCCAGAAAAGGAAGCATCAGATGAGCCCCTCCTTAAAAAACAAAAGGTGGAAGTAGGGGAGCCTTCAAAGAAAAGAAGAATTGATAAAATTGGAGCCCTATTAACTGGGAATAGACCCTATGATCATCATCTGAGAAAGAAAATTAGGTCTGGGAAGAAATTATAGAAAAGTGTTGAGGAAGAGGAAGAATTACCTCTCAGATCATGTATTGATGAAAGACTATTGCATCAAGAGGAGTTTGTCAAAGATGAAAACTTCATAAAAACCAGGGAATTTAAATATTTCCTTATTTGGAATAATTTGCAACAGGTTGGGAAGTAGTTGCAAATGGTAGGAGGTGATCCAGTAACTGAAGAAGCCTTACAAACATTGCAGGAATATGATCCTGAATCTAAAGAAATAACACCAGAGTAGGGTAGAGAACTAGTTAAAGCCAATGGTATGTTGTTTTTTGAAGGTTGGGACTCATCCTCAGCCTTTATCATAGATCAAATTAAAAGACCACATAACATCAAATTGTCATCAGAGAGCCAGGGTGGAAATATGATGAGAAGGTTTGGTTATAACCCCAAATCCCAAGCACTTGCAATGTGGAGCCTAGCTCCTAAGGATCAAAAGCCATCTATTTTTAATATTCTAGAAAAGATGGAGGGAAACAAGATTATTTGGACACTTGAAAACATAGGAGACTTGGAGATAGCCCAAGTAATGACTCATTTTTCTCAAATGAATGAGGCAAAAACAACTCAGCTATCAGAAAAATTACAAAAGCTCACTAGTGACACTAGTGATATTATCAAAGATAGGGAATTAGCCCTAATAAAAATCAAGGAAAAGGATAAGCTTATATATGAGCTTACCAAACAGCTAATGGAACTAACATAGCCTACCTCTACTAAGCCCAAGGAGGTTATAGATGCTAAAATCTAGGCTGATGATATAGAGGATACATTGGTTGAAGTAGAGCAGAGGATCATTGAGCATAATGGTGTAATCTTGGGAGGATTGGTATCAATTTTGCAGTATATAATTATTATTATTAAGGCGAATATAGATATAGTATATGGGGCATATGGTAGGTTGCCAGGTCTGCTGACAGAAGTGGCAATTTTTTTGACATTTTTGAACCCCTACTATGCAACTTGGTCTGGGAAGACATCACTTTTTGAGAGATTAGCATTAGCTTATCCACTAAGATCAAATTTGCCTGAAATAGTAACTTTGGTAGGTATTGAGATAGAGAAAATTGGGGCTACCTTATCCTTTTTCAAAGGTAAAGCCAATCAAATTGAGGCCAAATTAAAGATGTTTGGGTTAGATTATAGTAGGTTTGTACCTCCAATAAGGGCCAAGGATGATCAAATGAAACCATTAGGGTTATGGATATCATAGTTTGACAGTGTACTTCCCAATAAAGACATTTATGTCTCTGACCAAGGATAATTGGATATGGAAATGTTCAATGCACTTCTGGATGAGGTATTTAAAGAAGAATCGGATTGGAATAAATTCATATATGATGTTAAGAGAATAATAAATGATAGATGGGAGAGGAAAAAGAATCAGTTGGAGAATATTCAAAACTTTAAGTGGCCAAAAGAGAAAGATGTGACTACCTAGGACATTCTAACACAACCTAAGAAGAAGAAGCCAGTGACAGTAGATTTGGATATCATTGATGAAGAATAAAGGAATGTCAGAACACCTTATACAGATTTCTTGAAAGATAAGGAGGTTAGTCATCACCAAAAGTCAAAATAGAGACTATCCTCAATATACACAACCAAAGATGTCAAAGATCACATGAAGACAAGGAGCAGATCAGATTTTATCCTCTACTTTTGTCTTCCCACCACTTGGGTCACTCTTCTCTTTTGTTTTTTCAGCAAATTTTAGGGTTAGGTTTCTTAAACCATCAGAAGCTTGTTGCATCCTTATCTTAAGGATTCCAAGATGGTATAGACCTATAAATAGATAAAATGTAATATTTTTTGAGGAGAAGATGAAATATAATTACAAGCCAGGCTTCTAGATTTTAGTCTGTGTTTTTTTTGAGCTTTTAGCCTTTATATGTACTAAAGCAGAAATTTATGAATAAAATATAGCACAAATTTATTCTATATTGTTGTTGTCTCTTTGCTTATTGTGTGTACTCTTTTATGTTTAATTTGTAATGTATGTTAAACATATTGGCTATAAGATAGCTATCTAATTATTTGCAAGTTTCTTCTAAGGGGAGAATTAAATTTTGTGACTAGTTTCTGAGAGTACAACAATGATTGAGGATTTGATAAAACATTGTGGGAGTGATGGGGTAATTTGTAATGCACTTTACCTAAGTTGTATGTAGGTTGTAGGGCATCCTACAGTATTCTTATTCATTTATCTCTGTGGATTTATATCTTTTGACTCTATAGCTCAAGGATAGGCACTGGTTTAGAACCTTTTAAGTGATCCATCATCATCCAAATATTCAAAACTATTCAAAATCAATTACATTTAGAAAAGGAGCATGTATTTAAAATCAATTATAGTCACAAAGTTTACAATTTGAGTTTATCGATTTCTTAAAGATAAAATCAAATAGGTTACTCCTTGTAAATTCATAAGAATTATAAAAGGAAAGAAGGATGGAATTACTTATCATGTTGTTGTCTATCATCATTAAGATAATGATTTGGATTATTAAAATTTCCATTAGAGTAATCATAGTTATCTGCATTGTTATCTATTCATCCATATAAGAGTAGAGCATTCAACACATAAGTAAAATCCACTCTAAAGATACTATCAAGTCAGTAATCGATCATAGGTAAAACCTGCCTGAGTCAGTGGATCTCAAAAAAGAGGGAGGTGATAATAGGTATCCCCAGTGTTATCAAAATACCTCATCAATTAGAGTTTTCTCTTGCTTGAGTTAGAATTTTAAGGCATTGGGAGTCACATAGTTATTCAAGTATTCAAGCATTTTAGATGCCCTCCAAGAAAAAACCCTAACATGGTGCAGGGGCAACCTATGCAAACACCTAGGGTCACCATGGAACCTAATGTAAACAAAGGATCTAAAACATCCCTAAATGGAACCTATGCAAATACCTAGGGTCACCATGGAGCCTAATGTAAATAGAGGATCTAAAACATCACTAAATGTGAATTAGGATATTTTGAAGCCAATAATGGGAATATGTAATGATTAATTTGATAAACATGTAATAAGTCTTAGAAGTCTCGATAAAGGACTTAGGACCAAAATTGATGTAAGGGTGGCGAATAGTGCCAAAAGGGGTTTAACTTGATTAGTTGGGTCAATAAGGTCCTAGAATAAATTAGTAATTTAATCCATGAAGTTTGAATAAGTTTTAAACAACAAAAATACCAAATACACAAGTTAATATTTCAAATATTTGAATATTAATGACTAGTTGTGTTTTGGTAGGAAATAACATTTAGGAGCTCTAAACATATTGTAATCATTCCAAACCACTTGTGATTAGTTGTGGAAGTTATAAAATATCTTATAAACACCCATGAATATTTGGGAGAAGGATAGTATGGACTAGTGAAGGATTGTACCGACTATACAGATAAAATGCAATAATTTATTGCATATTTTGAATCTTTTAATGTATTTCCTTTGTTTTTTTATCATTGAAATGTATTGGGGAATGTATCTAAGGTTGTTTTGATCCATTTTTTAGGAGTTCCACTTTGAATTTTTCAATTATATAGTTATAGTGTTGTAGACAATCATTTTGCAATGTTTTCTTAAGCCAAAAGTTGTAACCATCCCCTTTCTGTTCTAACTGGGACTTGGGGATGGAGTTTTGACATGTAAAATATGTATTTATGCCTAAAAATTAAAGATTGAGATAGATAATGTAGGTGATCATCAACTTGTTCAAGTGGGAGTGCTTAAGGGCATGAAATATTATTGAAATTGATAGCTAGGGAGTAGCAGCAGAGGATCTGTCCATTAGAGGGACCTATTTTATTCATGATATTTTTAGAGGACACCAAGGTGATGGTGTAACAAATCTCAATTTTTGAAGAAAGCATTGGGAAGTGAGACATTTCACAAGCCCTAGTTTGTAGGGGTTTTTTAGTGTAATTTAGGAATTTTATGCTTCTTAGGGTCTAAGAAATAAATTGGTTGGATATTATTTGGTTTAGAGTCATTTCCTAAGAATTTCCAAGGTTTCATAGTCATTGGGTGTGTTTGGAGTATAGTTCCTTTGTAAATGCACACTTTTAGCCCTCCTAGAAACAAAGTACAATAAGATTTTGGGAGAGTTTGTCCAAAGTAAAAACACTAGATATTTTCATATGTTTTGTAAGGGGATAATGGGTATCTAGAAACCTATCTATTTTAGAAATTTGTTTGGTGAATTTTGGAGTTAGGTGTACAATTAGGTCATTGTTGGGCTACAAGGAGCCTAGGCTTAATAGGAGTGTTTCAAGGTGACAATGGTGGGTGAGGTTTCTGACCATATAACCTCTTGAATCCTTTTCTAATAGACAAAACTAAACATTTGGAACCATTTTTTGCATTGGGTAAAGTCTTGGTTGGATTTTGGAACCCTTGGAGCCTTTTGTGTCTTAGGTATTTTAGGAGAGTTTTTAGAACCTTGTATTTCCCTTATAAGTCCATTCTAGATTTTAACTCCACCACCCTACCACTCTCGATCATCTAGAGTCCTTAGAACTTCCAAAATTCAAAGATAAATTAAATGTAGACTCAATCTTAGATGTAGCAAGTAGACTATTATCAAAATCATTAATCTCAAATGCAACCAGCTTACCAATAGTATCATCAAGTGAAACATTCATCTGAGGAATGGATATCAACTCTTGTATAGAAGATACTCAAATAACATAACTCGGTAGCAAGGTTCACAACATTTTTCTTGTAACATCTTCTTCTATTATGGTTCCACCATCTCCTCTAATAGAATTAACAATATCCTTAATTCTAGTGTTGTATTATCTTATGTTTTCTCCTTCTTTCATTCTCATTGAATAAAACTTACCTATCAAAATTTCTTCTTTTTCATTCTGAACATGTTGATCTCCACCATAGGTAAAAATAATATTATCCCGCATTTATTTTAGAGCAGTACATCCATCAAGTTCATCATATTCCTGGTCAGTAAGTGTAGAAAAAATCTAAATCATGACTTGTGTGTGTTCTTTCTTCTATCTTTTCTCATCAAGTGTCAAAGGTGTAGTAGTAGGTGCAACATATGCATTATCAAGAAAATAAAGTCCATACTCTCCTATGCCAGAGACATGCAATCTTAGTCTACTTTTCCATGTAGATAAATGATCCCTATTCAAATTTGGTGCTTCCCTCTTATACATCTTTAGATCTTGACTCAAGTCATTTTAAACTTAACACTTCATAGAACCAAGCTCTAATACCAATTGGTTGTCCACTGAGAGGCAAGGGGGGTGAATCAGACAAAATCAAATTCAAATACTTAAACTTAACTCACTGATTCACTTGATAGAACTGAATACAGTAATAAATGACTGACCAAATAACTTAATAACTTAAACAACAATACATCTCATAATATAAAAATAAATAATTGAAATTCAATTCAAACTAGATTTAATGAGGAAACCTAATAAGGGAAAAACCTATGAGGGAATTTAGACCCACAATAAAAATGTACCCTTCTAAAGTATGCTTGGTTAAGAACTTATCCTGTTAAAGATTACAAACACACTTGTTAGATGTGACCCTGTCAGGGGCTTTACCTCAGATCTATTAAGATCTTCACCCTGTTAGGAGTGTCCTTGTTGGAGGTCTTTAAACACTCTTTTGGAATGTCACCTTCTTCTCAGATTTACAAATAGGACTGTTAAATCCACTAGGTTAAGAGATTTTTCTCTATTGCAAATGCTAATAAGAAGCTGAATAAACTTTGATCTATAAATATAGAAACTAAATTTTCTTGAGTCAGATCCTTTGTGCTCACATAAATACTCACATCACATACTCCATTTGTCTCTACTCTAGACTGTAGATTCTTCTCTTTCTACTTCTCTTCTCTGCTTGATAGCTCTATTCTTCAACTTCTTCTCCTTCTCAATTAAACTTATTGGAAATAATGGAATGGTGTGTACTGAGAGAGGAGGGGTGAATCAGTACCCTTTAAAAATTTTAGACAATTAACCTTAATCCTTTAGCAATCAATTGTATTAACAACCATATGTCTTATTCTATCTTTGTGTATGTTATATCATATCATAAACTTAATTTGTATGTAAACATTCATAAAAAAATTCATGAAATGTAATGATAGATGACACAAGATTTGGTAACGCATAAAACTCCTATTAGAAGGTAAACAATGTGGTGGGGATGAAACCCACAAAACTTCACTATCTGGAGAATAGAAGGGACTGGTTAAGGCTTACAAGTTTGATCACTTATGATGATCTTACCCTGTTTGAAGTAACATGTTTAGACTAGTTAAGGTCTACTCTGTTAAGAGCTTTAGCAACACTATTTAGTGTGCACTCAGTTAAGATATTTACAAAGGATTATTAAATCCACCTTCTCAAAGGATTTCTTCTATTTGATACACTTGTTATACTTATTGAATTGAGTATATGCAATCGAGAATTGTTGATTACAGATCCATTAAAGTTTACAATATAATCTATCACCTATAGTGACTGATCAATGCCTCTATTCTTCTCGGTAGCCTTGAATCTGGTTCTTGATAACCTATTTCATATTTTGTTGTTCTTCTACATAAAAATCTATTTCTAATCCATAGAAGTGTCTATAGATACAATCATCACATCACTTTGTTCTAATTGATAACACATCTATTTATACATTATATTTGACCTAAATGAGTTTCACGCATAACAATGATAACTCTATGATCAAAGGTTTAAAACTTGACCTTGATCTCCTAGTTTGCATGTTTTTAATTAGTTAGACTGATTAAAACAATTATAATTACATTTCTTGTCCCTCAAGAAATGTATTTAAAGAAAATAAAAAAGATAAATATAAAACACACGTGTTTTATCTGACGTGGAAGTCATATCCACATTTCTCGGTATTATAACCATCTCTCGGTAGAATGGTGCTCAGGTTGCTCTATAGTCTGCCTATCGGGTTCCTCTGTGAACTGTCTATTGGGTGCTTATGCTATCTTCTCTATTGGGTTGTTGTGTTGGGTTACTCTATCGATTTACAATGTCAGGTTCCACTTCAACATTTTTGGGTTGCACTTGTAAACTGTGTTGTCAGTTTACATTGTAACCTGCACTATCGGGTTACACTATAAACTTTCTTGTCAGATTCCCTTGTGAAGTTGTCTATTCGGTTGCACTAAACCTATCTTTTATTGTTGGTGTTACCGATGGTTCAAAACTATTTTCCTTTACATACTAATGGAAAAATATATCTTCAATCTCCCCCTTTGACATTAGTATCAAAAGCTAATATGTGCAAAACTAAAATGTTTAGTATATACACCATGTAATCACCTTGTCATTATGACTCCCCCTATGTGTATGTTACAGTATAGTATATGTATATACACTTTCACTTTATACTATTTCCCCTTTTCACTTATCTTCCCCCTTTATCATATCATTTTCCCCATTTTTTTGATAATAAGGGCAAAGGTGTAATTACTTACAACTTGTCAAAAATGTGGGAATGGGAGTTCTTCATGTCTTCCATCATTTTCTCCCATTTCTCCTTAAGGTGATCCAGGGTCATGTGCTCCAATGCAATTCTTGCATATATATCATAGATGTTGTCAATGATAGATATCTCCAGGATGGCTACCAATTGTCTGGTCGTAGTCATGTGTTATTGCACTAGTGTAAGATTCAGTAGCAGTAGAGCTTGTAGCTCGGTTACCTCATCTCTGAACTTTGATTCTACCTCTTGAATCCTAATTCTCAACTTCTTTGCTTCCATTACCTTTTCATAATGCAACTTGATTTCATTGTCAGTGGTTGAGAGACGTTGTGCACTAGCATAAGATCTTCATCTATCTTTGCAATCTTTTCACTATTTTCCTCAGTGAAGTGCTCTAATGTGCTTAACTTCTGAATTAAGGTTATAGCTTCTGAAATGATTGGTTTCATTTCATTTACTAGTTTAGATAGCTTTATCTTGTTCTCAACCACTTCTTGGCTTATTTTCTCTGCCAATTTGTATTGGTAATTTTTTTCTGCATGTTCTTCTATGGCCTTCTCTACATCCACATTCTGTGATGTGATGGCTTCGGTAAGAACAAATAATTAATCAATGATAGAAGAATTTTGATCAATGTTTGTATCAGGTATAATTTTCTGTAGTATTTCCTTGGTTTTTTCAAGTACCTATGTATCCTTTGTCTCCTTCTTAAGGTTATCTTGAATAGCTTTTCTTTTACAAAGTTTTGCATACTTTGTAAGATACTCTGGATCCAATGTCCTCGGATCACAGTCTGGTATTTCAATTATCTCTTCCAGGGTGACTGGCTTCTATGTAGTGGAGGCACCTATATGTAGTACAATAGTAAGTTCCTTTTCTTGGTCTGATGTGCTTGATGAAGGTTTTGGAGGTGTAGTTACTTTTAGCTACTGCTCGGTGTCTACCTATCAGTTTGGTGTGGATGTCTCCACATCAACCTTTTCTTTATCTACAACTTCTCCTTCAGTATTCTTAGGAGTGGTTTTTCCTTTCTTGCCTTCTTCACCTTTATCTTTCTATTCTCCATATGTTTCTTTCTATTCTTCACCTATTTATTTCTTCTCTTCATTTGTTACATTTTGGTCATCAGTTGTGTTGTTTAGTTCGTCTTCATGCTTATCATCGGGTATGCTTGCATCATGCTCGGGTGACTTCTCCTTTTTCTGAGATTATATTTATAGCCTCTATCAATAATGGTGTTTGGCCCAGTATATTCACTTGTGCAACATCCATTGTTGTATCTTGTTCCTTGGGCTGCTCGGAGGTAATAGTAACATTGTCATCTTCCTTTACCTCATCTGCAGAATCATCTCCGGTGATATCAATGATATTTGTATCTGTGATTGTATAATCTAAGGGCCCATTTGGGTGCTGGAATACCATATCCTAGATATGGTCAATTTAGGAAGATGTTGCATATTTAAGAAGATGCTTATCCTCAAAATGAAATCTGGAATATGGTCTGACCCGTTTGGTTCACCCGGAAGATGAATGAGAAGATGCATAAGGAATTTTAATTCTTTATTTTTTAATTTCTTTGAATATGGTGTTTATATATGTGTGTATATATACACACATGCACACATGTATATATATACATACATACATGTGTGTGTATATACACATGTATATATATACACATGTGTGTATATGTGTATATACACACATACACACACATGTGTGTGTATACACACATACACACATATACACACATTTGTGTACATATACACACATGAACATGTGTGTGTATACATACATGTGTGTATATACACATACAAGTGTGTATCCATGTATACTCATATACACATACATACACACATGTGTGTATACACATACACACATTTATGTATATATACATACATATACACATGTGTATATATATACACACCATACATATACACATACAAGTGTGTATCCATGTATACACATAAACACACATATACACACACCATACATGTGTGTATATATATAGACACATACATGTATGTATATATACACACATGTGTATATACACACATGTATATACATACATCCTTATAGCAATATAATATACATCTTTATAGTCACAGATCCCACAAAATATTAAATTTGCTTTTGTAAAAATTGGAATTGGAATTCAAAATTCCAATTCCACCTATTTAGGTGGAAGATGATATTCCTATTTTGGAGGCAAAATGAGAATTTTGGAATTCCAATTCCATTTTTTTTCAAGGACCCAAACATGGAATTTGGCATTATCTAGAATTAGATAATGCCAATTCTGGTCCAATTCCTGCTACCAAACGGGCCCTAAAGCAGCCCCTAATGATTGTAGAATATGAGGAATGTCATCCATTTCCTTTCTTTCTTCTGTATTTAATTTAGTTTGAGTTAAATACTCATCTTCATTTATAAGAATGTGCTCTGGGCTTGGTATATCCTCTTTTTCTTCATTATGAGGCTTGTTGATGAGTTCTAATGCTCTCTTAGGGCTTGTGTCCTTTTCAAGTACATTGAATTATTTTCTCCAAGTATCCTCACTTTCTTTGTCAAGATCAATAGGGTTTCCCTGTAGGACTTTTTAAGCTCTCAATTTTGTTGAGAACATTTTTGAATGTAACTTCATCAATTATTTAATTTCTTCCATTTTGGACTCGGGTGGCATAACATAAACTAGGGTTCATTTCCTTATCTTTTTTTCAAAATTCAATGCGAATGTCCACCTTGCCGATAGTCTGTCAGGAAGTTCTTGTTGCATTTTACCTTCAAACTGTATTGGCATATATTTAAATCTACAAATTGTTGTGATGATTGCTTCCTCTATCTTATTATGACCCTCAGGATTTAGAGTTAGCCATTTTCTAATCTTAGGCTATGTTATTGAACCTGCCTTGATGATTGATGCACATAACTCATCAATTGTAGTAGGAAATTTATTCTTAACAAGTTGTTCTTCTTGTTCGATGTCTTCTATATCTTCCTTACTTCTGATGAATTTTCTTCTTTTTGGTGGTGCCTATTTCCTAGGTTGAGGCTTTCTCTTGTAAGTCCTCACTTGTCCTTTCTTTAGCAGTGATGAACTTGCCTCTTTATTTGTCTAACTTCTAGTCCTTGATGCAACAGTAGTCCTTGGTTTCTTTGTAGGTGGTGGTGGTGGTGCATGAGACTCTGTAGATTCAGAGTCACTCAATTTTTCTCCTTCACTAATAGGTGAATGTCCCTCAGTATCATCCTTTTGTTTGGGATCTTCATCATCTACCGAAAACTTCTTCTTAAGTGTCTTTGCCATTTTGTCTTTCTTTTTGTCAATTTTCTTCACAACTAAGTCTATTTTTATTTCCCTTGGCTTCCTCATAGGTTCTAAACCTTGGTTGTGATTTGTCCAATGGTTCATTTAACAATGCTTCAATAGCATTGGTGGCTTGATCTATGTTGACCTCGTAGTCAGTTGGTGCTAACCATGCTGTCATCGGTATAACTGGTTTGATCAAGGTGTTATCGGTGTCCACCATAAAACAAATATCAGTCTTATATTTTATTATCAGTTGTTCTGGTATCCTCATCCTTTTCTGCATCTTGTCATTAAATCTAGTAAAGTATTCATCCATAATTGATGTAAATTTATCACCTAATGACTTGATGAACTCACTAATTTGAATTGTCACTGGTTGAGTAGTATCCCAGTTGACATTAACGATAGATGGAAAGAAGTCTTAAAAGTAGAAAAACATGCACATTAGACGTGATTTGAACTTACATGAATTGGACTTTGTAGACCTGATTTTCCTCAAGTTCTCATCTAATTGCTTCATTAGAAGCTTAGATAGATCTAATTGTAGACCCTTCTTTACAATATTGTGGGCAATTTCAACTGCTCCATATGCAATTTTGTTCATCCTACTGGCTTGGAAAATATTATATCCCAACACACAGGCACCAAATTTCATTTTGGGATCTTTGATGGAATTTACCTTCAATCCTCTTCCATCACATTTTGCACCTGTATTGTTTTCTATGTTGGGGTGAGGAGGATGTTTGAGTTATTTTTCCTTGTCGGTTATAGGATAACTGGTAATTGCGTGTATCACATCCCTAGTGATCATTTTTGGCTTGTCTAGCCACATCTTTCAATCATGCACTCTACTTAGCATTATCTGAATCCAATCAGTTTTAAATTCCTTTGAAAACATTAGGGAATTTATCAACCCTTTCACCTCGATGTGTTTATGCTCATCCTTGATGGTTTCATCTTTGTAAAGCTTCTTGTAAGCTTGCTCAACCTCAAGATCTCCCATCTTGGCGATCTTGCAATGTATGTATGATCAGACATCCTCAATTAGTAAAACCCTAGGTCATTGGGTTGCGAAGAAATCTCTAGATAGATTTTATACTTTGGTTCCTCACACATGGAGTTCTTAATTAGATTAACCTTCTTATCCTTAGCGTTCTTGATCTTGGTTACACAGGATGTGGTTGCCATCGTTTCTAAGAAATTAGGGTTTTTCCAGTAAAACAAATAGTGAGCTCAATGATTCTAGTTACTTACTTAGCCTATTGTAGGTGCTATTGATCTATTTGAATGTCATGAATCTACTTGGGAAACTCTAAAATTTGGTCACTCTATTTTTCTCCTCTCTATTCTTCGCTCTGTTTCACTCCTAATCATTTTGTGATAAAATGAGATATTTCATTTCCTATTTATAGATGATGCCCTAAGTGGTGCAATAAATGTTCTACCCACTTCTCCATGTTCAAAGACAAAATCTCTTGGGTATGATACAAACTTTCAGCTCAGGGTAAGCGACAACTCACTTGACCTTTCACAGGTTTACCGATGGTGCTCGATAAGTGGCGAAGACTTCAATATCTTTTACATGATTATCAACGATACTCACTTTACACAATAACTTAGCTTTTGTATGTACACTAACAATTCTCGGTAAGCATTTGACTGATGGGATTGCATTGACAAATTCATAACAAGTAATACCATAGTACATCTTTAATCATGCTAGTTTGTCATTTTAACTATATATAATGGAACATATGTAAAGAATAACTTAATATAGTGCAGTTCCATACTTACTTGTTCTTCTTAGGTGGGGGTGGTGATGTCACCAGATCCATTGGATAAGGTGTCACTAATTGTGTTTCCTTGTCCAACATTATCAGTGTTTGTAGCTTTCCTCCACATTTTGTTTCTCATCTTCTTGATGTCTTCAATGGTGTTGCCATTGGGAAAATTGCTTGTCTCTATCACTCAGTCTTTGTAGTCCTTTCTTAGATGATTAACTTTATGATAGTGTAAGCATGTTATTCTGGGGTTAGTACACCTCCTAGACTTTCTCATCCATTTTCTCATGCAGTTTGCAACTATGTATCCATATCTACCATATGCTGTGTAGTTTGTCCATGTATTGTGATCCCGAACATATGAGTTACTGACTCTTTTCAGTTGATAAGCATTTTCTTGTTCTTTAGGATTCCATGCCTTCCTTTTCTTCTTCCTACATTCAAGAGATGTGTGCCCATGCATTTTGCAATTAGGACAATATTTTTCCATGTAGGTTTCTTTCTTTGATTGTTTTACCTTAGATTTACATTCATATGCTTTATGTCCCTTCTTGTTGCATTTATAACAATTTCCCATGAATGAAGATGTGGATTTAGTAATACCTTTTATTTTTCTCCTACAAACATTTAATGTGTGGCCTAGTTTTCCATAGTGATTGCATGAATTCTTTCTTGGTCTTGGATTTGTGTAGAAATCTTTTAGATTAGCTTGGTATGGTGATTCTCCATTCTCAGTATATCCTAATCTAGTATTGTTGTTGACTCTTCTTTGTCCATCCAGAAGATCATCCATTCTTTTTTTACTTTCTTCAGCTATCTTGATCATATCATTGTGTTGTTGCTGAATTCTTACTTCATGCTTAATTCATTCATTTTCTTCTATTAGCTTACCTATAGCTTCTAATTTTCCATTGAGTTCTATGTTCATTTGGTTTTCCTCCTGACTCATAACAATAATCTGATTGGTGATCTCATGATGATGTTCAGTAGGTCTTTGTATTTCTGAGTCTTTCTCTTGTAGCTTTTTAGCGATCTTCCTCCTGTCATCAATAGCTAATGTTCTTTCTTTCTTAACTTGTCTAGAATTATTCATAACCTCAATAATTCTTATCTTTTATGTCTCTTGACTGATTTGCAGTGATTTCACTTGTCTAGCCAGATGTTGATTGATTTCATTTAGAGTTGTAATGTTTCATTTAGATGTGTCTGATGTATTGCAAGATGTAGATCCTTTTGACTCAAATATATCATGTATCTCTTCTTCATGATAGTTTGTTTCATTATAACGAGATGCCATAACCTTTATTTCATCCAGTAAATATCTCATCTTGACTCTAGATTCTTTATATTTCCCATAGAAGATCTATATCTCTAACTTCTAATTCTCAATACTCTTGTCTAGCTTATACCTTTCCATTGTATGATCTTTTCTCTTAAGTATTTAAACTTTTTCAAATAAGAGATCTAGCTCTAATACCAATTGTTGAAAATAATGGAATGGTGTGTACTGAGAGGGGAGGGGTGAATCAATACCCTTTAAAACTTTTAGACAATTAGCCTTAATCCTTAAGTAATCAATTATATTACCAACCATATGTGCTATTCTATCTTTGTGTATATTATATCAGATCATAAACTTAATTTGCATGTAAACATTCATAGAAACATTCATGAAATGTAATGACACATGACACAAGAGTTGGTAACATAGAAAACCCTTGTTAGAAGGTAAAAAATGCAATGGGGATGAAACCCACAAAACTTCACTATCTACAGAATGGAAGGGGCCAGTTAAGGCTTACAAGTTTGATCACTTTTGATGATCTTAACCTATTAGGAGTAACATGTTTATATTGGTTAAGGTCTACTTTGTTAAGAGATTTAGCAACACTGTTTAGTGTGCTCTCAGTTAAGATATTTACAAAGGATTGTTAAATCCACAATCTAAAAGGATTTCTTCTATTTTCTACACTTGTTAGAATGTTGTCAAAAATACTTATTGACCTGAGTATATTCAATCTAGAATTACTAATTATAGATCCGTTAAAGTTCACAATATAATGTATCACCTATAGTGATTGATCAATACCTCTGTTCTGCTCAGTAGCCTTAAATTTGGTTCTTGATAAACTATTTCACCTTTTGTTGTTCTTCTACATAAAACTCTATTTATAATCCATAGAAGTATCTGTGGCTACAATCATCATCACATCACTTTGTTATGACTGATTTCACATCTATTTATACATTGAATTTGAAATAAATGAGTTTCATGCATAATAATGATAACTCTATGATTAAAGGTTTACAACTTGACCTTGATCTCCTAGTTTGCATGTTTCTAATCAGTTAGACTGATTAAAACAATTACAATTACATTGCTTGTTCCTCAAGAAATGGATTTAAAGCAAATCAAAAAGATAAATATAAAACACAAGTGTTTTATCTAATGTGGAAGTTAGATCCACATTTATCATGATTATAACTGTCTCTTGGTAGATTGGTGCTTGGGTTTCTCTGTAGTCTTCCTGTCGGGTTCCTCTGTGAACTTTCTGTTGGGTTTCTCTATTGTCTTCTCTATTGGGTTACATTGTCAGTTTACACTGTCAGGTTCCACTTCAACATTTTCAGGTTTCCTTGTAAACTATGTCATTGGTTTACATTGTAACATTCACTATCGGGTTACACTATAAAATTTGTTGTCGGGTTCCCTTGTGAATTTTTCTATCAGGTTGCACTAAACCCGTCTTTTGGTGTTGGTGTTACTGACAGTTTAAAATTGTTTTCCTTTACGTACTAATGGAAAAATATGTCTTCACAACTCACCAGCATCTCTTCTCTCATTAGTTCTCATCCTTTATATAGAAATTTTTTTTCCTCTTAATCTCCTTGATTAGGCTTTCCTTCAATTGCGCTCATCCGTTTGATCGTCTTCTTCACAAATCTCAGGCCAGTAAATCATTTACCATTTACCTCGTAACTTGAACTTTTTCTTGGAACATCCAGATCATCATAGCTTCATATTAAAGATCTTATCATCATTCTCAATCAATATCTTGTACTCGGTAACTTTCCTTGCAACTCTATAACTATCTTCATTCACTGCTTGGTGCCTAACTCATTCTCGGTGCTCGGTAACTAAAACTAACTAACACAACTCTATACCGAGTGACTCTGTCTAGCTTGGTGGAGTAACTATTTTTAGTCATAACTTAACTCTTTGAAATCTCTGACTTAATCAATCAAATGTATAGACTTAATAACATCAAATATATAATAGAAAAAAACTATATCAACATTAGTTCATCATTGTTTGATCTGTATTTGTCACCCATTTAACTTCTCCTTCTTATTATAGAGTAACTCAATATAAATTAGTAATCAATTTCTTGGCATCAATGACACAATAATAACTTATCTAACCATTTATACAACCATGTATACCTATTATCACTTGGTCTTCATTAGTTGATTAACATATGGAACCATTATTTTGTTTCCTTTTATTACTATATATGTGTCATTTATTTTTATATCAACTATGAAATTACATGTTTGTATATATACAATTGAAAAGGCCTTTAGTTTGTGGTATCAAACTTTAGTTAATTTTTTGGTTTTATGTTATTGCTTGAACTCTTTCTACTATAGAACAATTAGGCTAAGGTAGGGCAGGAAATGGATTGATCTTTCAATTCTAGCAGTTCAAATTTAATTATTTGCATGAATTTTCATTATGATGCATCAACATGTTGTTGTATTATGTGAGTATTATAGTTACAAAGAAATAATTTTGTAGTTTAATAACATAAATTATTGTAAAGGAAAGTAATTTTTTTCTAATGTGTTAATATAGGCAAATTAAAGTGAATACAAAAATTATGCACTATACACTTAGTTGCATTCAATTACTATCCTTTTGTCTCATTAAATTGTTGGGCCAAATTCCTTACTCCCATTGCATTTTTCCATTTCATTGTTGCATGTTCCTTAATTGTTAACAGTTAAGTTGAATGTAATCAATCCTACTTAGTGAATATATTATTTTATCCTACTTATTATCTTGTTCATGTAACTAATTGTGGACCCCTAACATTGGTCAAGGGCGTATTTTTTTAATCGGTCACCTACACTGCTCAGTTGGTAATCCCAGATTAAAACAATTCTTGTTGACCAAGGGATTTTTCATGTTTTCAGGTCCCATTCATCCAACATGTCAATAATTTAGAAAAACATCAATGTTCTATCTATTTTTCCTTGATGTTCATTTCCTTCTCAATTTTATAAACTCTTAAACCCTTAAAATCTTGCCTATTGATTCACATCCTAACAAATATACAAACTTCACATAATTGTCCTTGTATTGTTTTCTTCATTTTCATTTCATTTTAAGTTTTCTATACCTTTACTAAATGTTTACATCCTCATGGTTTGTATTCTTTCTATATTATCCTTGTTGTTCAATTCATTTCTAGTTATATATTCTTTCTAGTATTGCCTTGACGTAACACTGAAATAGTAAAATTGTAATCCTTAAACAATGAAATTGTAAACCTTAAAACCAATATTAGTAGTTAAATTGAAACCCTTAATCCCAATATTGACATGTATATATATATGTATGTATGTTCGTGTGTGTGTGTGTGTGTGTGTGTGTGTGTGTATATATATATATATATATGTATGTATGTATGTATCTATATATATATGTATGTATATATATATGTATGTATGTATATGTATGTATACGTATATCTATGTATGTATATATGTATGTATGTATATATATATATGTATGTATGTATATACATATATGTATGCATATATATATATGTATGTATACATATATATATACATATATATATATATACATATATATATACATATACATATATATATATACACATATATATATACATATATATAT
>MU225537.1:4755091-4811213 GCA_018584345.1 Thuja plicata
AAAATTAGAACATTCTGAGTTCAAATGACCAACTTACTAAAAATAGTAGCTTTGTACAAAATAGCCCTTATTGAATAGAAAAACACATATTTTTGGGTGATGCAAGATTGCCCTTACACCCAGGATGCTCCTGCATCAAGATTCCTTCCATAGGTGGACATGCATGAGAGATGCCTTATGAAAGTTGTAAGAGAAATTATAAGTTCCTATTTTGGGTGGATTTGACTCATTCCAAGGAGCCATACATGTTTTTTATTGGGTAATTTTGTAACCTATTATTTGGTTGATACCACAGTGGTATTCATCCTTACAAGCTCCAGTTAATTTGTGCCTTGAGATAAAATGATTCATTCAATCTTGTTCAGTTTCTAGGGTAATAGAGTGTAGTCAAATTTTCAGGGCTCTACAGAGAAATGTATTGCTACTGTATTCTTCATTGGATTAGAAATATGCTTTCCTCTCTTTCTATAGTGGATTTTTTTTCATAAAAGAATTTTTCCACATAAATTTGGTGTCTCATGTGTAATGGTTTTCTTCTTCTTTTTTATTCTATAATCACTTTGATAAGGATTAAACTTAGTTTTAGATTTACAACAATATTACGTTTAAAGTTCATATTGGAATCTTTCTTCACCTTGTTTTATAAGGGATTGATCAAGAAAATAGAGGAGATGCAATGCTTGGGGAAGACTTTGCAGACCTCATCCCCAAAAAAGGTACAACCAATCTATTTCCCACAAATATATAACCCTTGATGCTCAATTAAGAGGTTCCCCAGACTGCTAGTGTCACATATGAGACAACAAAACTCAAAGGTAACCTAATGAAAACCCTTATATTCCTATGAGGAGGCCCACATATAATTTCATAGAATATTTTCTAATTTCATGTAAGAGGCTTAGAAGGGACCCAAAAACAAGAATAGTAAACCTGGGCGGCCACAAGAATTTTAGAATGTAATTGAAATTTACTAGGCAATGAAAGTGGTTTGGTAACCCAATAAGAAATCTTCCTATCAATTCTAGTGAGGAATGCATTCCAAAGATTAATGGGAAGGAATTAAAGAAAAAGGTAATTCTCAAAAACAAAATTTATCCCATGTCCAATCCACTTTTACCTTGGTGTATCCTTTAATTACATATTTCACCAAGGAAAGATTAAATTCTAACAACCCCCTTTAATCTTTACTTGGGGAGCTTACAACAAGGGAATTAAACCCAATTTTTTACAATGAGAATGAAATGTCTCTTTACAAAATCTGCAACTTGGTCTTCAATATAAGGAAGAGAATTGATTGTCTTGATTCAAGTCTTGAATTAGTCATCTTGAAGTTATAGTACAGGTGAAGAGGAAGTGATTCAATAAGTGGGCCTTGAAGATTCACCTGAAACATAGAAACACAAAACACGAAGCAAGGAAACTATCCACAAGAAGAATTTCATCTAACATTCAAGTTAGTGTAACTTTGAAACTTTTACCTCTAAAAATATCTTTAAGGAAATGTATGAGATTCCATCAAAAAGTACAAGAGCTAACCGTGAAACCAAGATACACCAAAATATCCAAGTGACATAAAATGTTGGAAATTGATCAAATTGGGTAATATGATTCACTTTTTGGTTGTCATTTATGGAAACACATCGAGGTTTAAGATCGATTGTTTTGAAGTTAAGTTTTGGTATGTCCAAAATTGACTAAGTATAGAAACAAAGATATAGTATTGTTTTGGATGTCAAAGATAGAGATCGATGAATTAAGGCATGCAAGCTTAGTGAAATATAGTATGGAGTATTTCTTACATACAACTAATATCAATTTTTATTTGGTTAAGTTTATGATGAGTTATGAGGATTTGAAGATTGACAAACAATAGAGAACAGCGATACAGAGCAGTTGGACAGAAGCAAAGAATAAAGGATCAAGACTTGGACCCCTAGAAATTGAAGACATCTTTTTGTTGTTGATAGTCTACACTTTGACTATGAAAGAGCGCCGAGTATAATTTTAATGCTTACTATATTAATTGTGTTATGTAATGAAGGCTGACTTGACAATGTTTGTAATGAGAGCTGACTTCGTAAAGTTAAAAGGATATATATGTAAGATATTTTTGGTAAAGATCATGAGTAGCAGGAAAGGGAAGGATATGCAAAGAAGACATGTGAATGGTAGAGTAGAGAATGACAAAGCTATAAAGGAACTATCAAAGCATTTGTGATTATTGTTTTTGTTCATCACTAAGAACCTTTTGTAACATAATTACATTGTAAGAGTTGTAAGCTCATTGGCCCCTAACGGGGTGTTGTGAACCTTTAACAAGGTTGTTATTCCTTTAAAAAGGATATGTACTATGTAATATCTAGCTCCTAACAGGGCTAGGTCTCCTAATAGGGACATTATACTTTATTTCATGCTTGTGGGTATCATCCCGACCAGGGTTTTCCCTTGGCCAGGGTTTCCTCATAAACAAATCAAGGTGTTATGAGTTCTGTGTTATTTGTTTATGTTCTTTCCTTTACTGTAATTGTATGGTTAATGTTCATGTGGTTGAAGAATTTAAATAACTGTTATAATACTGATTCACCCCCCTCTTAGTATTATCCAATCCTAACAATTGGTATCAGAGCTTTTGGACCTTGGAAAGAAAGCCTAACAACTTGAGGGAGATCAGAATGGATTTGAATGGTATGCAGGAGAACTTTGAAGCTCCACTTGAAGATCTTGACAATGCTAAAGCAGAAAATGTAGAATTGAAGTTTAACCTTCGAAGAGCTGAGAAATTCATAAAGAAATTGAAAGAAAAGCTTGAACTTTCTAGAAATCAGAGAGAAGATCTCGTGGTTCAGATAAAAGAAGATTCAGATGAGGACAATTTAGATCAGGTGAAGCAATTGAAAGAAGAGATTGAGACTCTGAAGCTTGAGAACAAGAATATGGCTAAAGAAATATAGCTACAGGAAGATGCTAAGAAGAAAGTTGAAGAAACCTTGAACAATGCATTGAATCAAATGAAAGATGAAGCTGACAGCTACAAGAACAAATACTTGGAACTGGAGAAATACAATCACAATGTGAAAGGTGAATTAGCTGAAGCAAAGAAACATATTGAGAAACTTCACACCAGTAGTGACTTGATTGATGAATAGTTAGACAAGAAGAAACCTAAAGGTGACATGACTGGTATTGGCTTTAATGAAGCTGAATGTTCAAATAATCAGGAAGAGAAATCGGTAGAGAATATTGATGCTGAGAAACCTTCTATTGAAGAACCTAAAGAGCAGATTAGGCCTTTTAGAGGTAGATGCTTTGGTTGCAACATATTTGGACACATGAAGAGAGATTGCAGAGGTAATGCCCCTTTTATAAATTTTTCTGGTTATTGTTTTAACTGTAATGGATATGGGCACGAGAAGACTGAATGCAAAAGACCTAATCAATCTGGATATAGATAAGATAATGGAAGAGAACCTACAATGAAACCTGCATTATACAAATGTAAAAACATTGGGCACATTGCAAAGTACTATAAATTACAAGTTAATCAAGAAAGAAGACCTCCTATATGTTACAAATGTAGTAATCTAGGACATATAGCAAAGTTTTGCAGGTATAATGACAAAAAAACCACCTCCTATGAATTCATAGAAGAATGGAAATGATATTGGCAAGAGTATTGCATATGTGAAGAATGATTTTAAAATTTTTTTTAAGAAATTCAAAGACAAAAATAGTGGCAAGATATGGAAGATTAAAGAAACTAGTGAGACATCAGTTCAGGGAGAGTCAGTAGATGCTACTAGATCTTTGCCTAAAGGTAGCAAGATAGAATCGACCTAATTGGCTGATCATGGCATTAGGGGAGAATTAAATGTAACAAATCAGAATCTATCCTACCCCGCAAATCATGTAGTGAGTTTATGTGAGCCTGGGAATATGTTGAACCAACATTATGGATCATATATCTAAGAGTGCATCATCAGCTGACTTGTATATTCTGATCGCAAGATTTAGCAGCTGACCAGACAGTTTGAAGTGAAAAAGAAAATTCATAGCCTAAGTTGTATAAAGCACCATGTTATGATCTATTTTTCTATCATTTGACAAAGAGAGAGTTGAGGAGATCAGAGAGTAGAAGTATTCAACCATTTCTACACCTGTCGTACATGATTGATTGAAGCATAAACTTAGATTTCCACTTGTGAAAGGTATTCTACATTATCTAAGCTATGGATGCACCTGTAATTTTTGATGTTGCTGATTGTACTAGATACAAATTCAAGAAACATCCTTATAAGTCATGTGAAGAGGATCTGGAAGGAGAATTTTCATAGACCCCACATGGCGTACTTCATTTTGAAGATATTAGGGATTACATACACTATAAGTATGAAACATCAGGAGAGGATGATATACTCACAGAAATTGAAAACATGTCTGAAAATGAAATCATGAAGGAAGAATGGAATCACATTAGTCAGTTGAATATAATGAAGATTATGGACTTGTGCAAATTTGATGAAAATGAATGGTTTAAAATACTTATGATCAGGGTTCATGACCAATTCATATGGATTGGTATCCAACTTGTGAAAATACATAGTGACCTAATTCATGAGATTATTGGTCTTAATAACACCAGAATTGTTCCTGTTGCTGAGAAATATGTTAAGAAGGAAGTCAAAACCCTAACACACTCAAAGTGGGACAGAAGGGAAATGATAGTAAATGATATTTTTCAACAAGATGTAAGATTGATTTCAATGATACTTGGTTACAAATTTTTCTACAGCAGTAGACCTAATTTAGTATCAGCTGGAGTTATTATGATGGCATGGAGAATGGTAAAACAAAACACATAGTTCAACCTATGCGAGGTATTGGCACAACAATTCCTTGAGAATGCTAAGCTTGTGAAGAAAGATAGAACAAAAACCTTTAGATTTGGATCATTATTGGCACACGTGTTCATTCATATTGAACATAAGTTTCCTGGTTTAAATCCTAGTGGCTAGAAAACTGGAGTTCCCATTGGTATTTTGATTTCATAGAGTTACAGGAGACAAAACACTACTTGGGTAGATGGAGAACTATTTTCAATGATCAAAATTATACAAAGACAAATGAAGAGTAGATACAGACTACATAAGGATATAGTTGAGAAATACAAGGACACAATTTGTTTTATGGTTGAAATAGACTGTGTATGTTTTGAGGCAGTGACCCCTAGAAAGAAATGGTGTTATCCTATGGGTTATGAATTGAGTTCCGAAGTACTCACCATACAAGTAGAAAATATTCTTGCATCAGAAGTTGATACATCAGAAGAGAGATGGGGAACATTTGAGGAGAAGTCAGAGAAGGTAAGAGAAGAACAGTATAAAGGAAAGAGGAAGAGAAAGATTGCTAATCTTATTCATGACTGTGGAGTAAAGGCTGGTCTATCTAAGGGAGAACTGAATGATATGACGAAGAATATGGCAGATAGATCCCTTGGAGTAGCTAGTGGAAGCATTAATGCCCCTTCCACCCCTGAAGTAATTATGGTTGATAACACACCTCCACCACAGCAGCAGGCAGAACAAGTGAAGGAAGTTACTCCTAGAGTAACTAGATCATGTATGCAACCAAAATAGAAGAGCACAGATGAGGAAGAAGAGAAGAAAACTGAGAAGAATAAAGCATGGAAACCTGACACTAAAATGCTGGAGAAAAGAGCAATTGAACAAGGAAAATTGGTTTCAATTGTTAAATATTATGACAGATATGAAGAAGTAGATAAACTGAAAATTGAAGACATTGTAATAGAACACATGCTTAGTTTCAAGAAGATACTTTTGGAAGTTGAAGGAAGCATACCCTCAGATTTGTATACAAAATTGGAAAGAAGAAAATGTTTAGCACAAATTGAAGATGATCAGATTAGAAATAAAGAGATTGATGAAATGCTACCTGTGTTATCTGTACAAGAGAGAGATACTATAGTCAAATAATTGAAACCCCTGTTGAGGACAAAGACAAGATTACTAAAGATAATGACAAGGAAACATGATGAAGTGACTGAGGAAACTCAGAAGGCACTTGAGAAGATATTGTTGAGAACTACTTTTGTCAAGCCCCAACCTCCTAAGATAGATTTACCTACACAATTGGGAATGGATGACAACACAAAGGACATAGAGACTAATGATGAAGAGAGTAAAGAAGACACTACTAAAAATTTCTATGTTTCTGGTGTGGCAGTAACACTAGACCCCTCACAAGATGAGAAGGACCCTTTTTTGCAAGAACCATGGACACTTCTATTGCTGATGAACCTAAGAAGGAAGAGGAGAAGGAAGATGAGAAAAAATAGGATGAAGGATAGAAGACTGAGCCAAAAAAAGATGAGAAGGAAGAGGTAACATTACCATCTAGCTTATTATTGGCAAGTAGTAATGTAAATGTCGATAACATGGATGAAGATGAACTGGTGAAACTAGCATTCACTGTACTGAACAAAGCAAAGGAGAAATCAGTACAGAATGGAGATAAGAAAACAAAGGTGATTTCAAGAGCTATTGATACTATGAATAAATTGCTTCCAGTACCCTTAGTATTTCAGAACAAAGATGATATTGAGAACTTGAAAGTCACACTTGATGAGTTTGATGGCCATTTTGAAAATTTGCTAAATATTGTAGAGGAGAAAGTAGAGAAAACATATGAAGAGAAGAAGTTGATAAAGGTATGCAAGTCCATCTCATGGGACTTAGGAGTTGTGAAGAATTGTCTGATAAATGCAAAGAACTGCATTACACATGCGGGAAATTTATTTCGTTACAACATGAATCCAATCAGACACATTCAAAATGTTGAAGATATTATTGCCAGGGAAAGGGAAACTTTGAACGGATTAATGGATGGTTGTGAAACATCTTCACATACCACTACAGAGTTAGACACATAAGTGACAAAGATATTGGCTAAGATTAGTTTATTGGAGAATGAGAAGGAGAGAGTACTCAACAGATTCAATTTACTGAGGAACTTCATTACTCAAAAGCTATCAAAACTTGAGGCACATCTGACAGATTTAGAAAATACTATAGATTCATTGGCTAAAGGCTTACCCACAGACTTGAAGAATGCTGAAACTACTTCTTTTGCATTGAATGGATTGATTCATATAAGTCAGATTTTGTTTAAGACATGGAGCTCCGAAGTGAAGAGTTTGGAAGATTTCTTCCAAGACATTCTAAAGCTTGTGATCAAGAAGTGATACTTATGTGTATGCACCTTTGTCATTGTTGTCAAAGGGAGAGAAGAGAAGAGAGAACAAAAAAAATGAATGAAAAAGAGTATATATATATATATATATATATATATATATATATATATATATATATAAAGAAAAGAAAATGAAAAATATAAGAAGAAGTGGAGATATTTTTGTTTTGTTGGAACACTTAGTACCTTTTGTTTTTGTAAAGTGTTTCCATCAATGCCAAAGGGAGAGATTGTTGACAAGTGATCAAATTGGGTAATATGATTCACTTTTTTGTTTTCATTTATGGCAACACATCTAGGTTTAAGATCGATTGTTTTGAAGTTAAGTTTTGGTATGTCCAAAATTGACTAAGTACAGAAACAGAGATACATTATTGTTTTGGATGTCAAAGATAGAGATCTATGAATTAAGGCATGCGAGCTTAGTGAAAGATATTATGGAGTATGTCTGTCATACGCCTAAGATCAGTTTTGATTTGGTTAAGTTTATGATGAGTTATGAGGATTTTAAGACTGACAGACAACAGAGAATAGTGATACAGAGCAATTGGACAGAAGCAAAGAATAAAGGAGCAAGACTTGGACCCTTGGAAATTGAAGACATATTTTTGTTGTTGATAATCTACACTTTGACTATGCAAGAGCACCGACTATACTTTTAATGTTTACTATATTAATTGTATTATGTAATGAAGGCTGACTTGACAATGTTTGTAATGAGAGCCGACTTTGTAAAGTTAAAAGGATATATATGTAAGATCTTTTTGGTAAAGATCATGAGTAGTGGGAAAGGGAAGGATATGTAGAGAAGACATGAAAATGGTAGAGTAGAGAATGACAGAGCTATAAAGGAACTATCAAATTATTTGTGATGCTTGTTTTTATTCATCTCCGAGAACCTTTTGTAACAGAATTACATCGTAAGAGTTGTAAGCTCATTGGCCCCTAACAAGGTGTTGTGAACCTTTAATAGGGTTGTTATTACTTTAACAAGGAAATTTACAATGTAATATTCAGCTCCTAACAGGGATAGATCTCCTAACATGGCTAGATCTCCTAATAGGGACATTATACTTTAGTGCATGCTTGTGGGTATCATCCCCATTGGGGTTTTCCCTTGGCCAGGGTTTCCTCATAAAAAAATCATGGTGTTATGAGTTCTATGTTATTTTTTTATGTTCTTTCCTTTATTGCAATTGTATGGTTAATGTTCAAGTGGTTGAAGAATTTAAATAACTGTTATAATACAGATTCACCCCCCCTCTCAATATTATCCAATCCTAACATAAACATCATCCATCCTCTCATCTCAAACTAAGAATACTAATGCATAAATGAAAACACACAAGAACAACTAAAGAGACCCACATCATCATTGCATCAATCACATGGATATAGACAGTCCATTAATAAGTCATATAAGTGAATGGGTGATCAAGCCACCACCTACATGACTCACAATTGAAGAAATGAATAATCCATGACATAATCACAATAGTATAAGATGGATATAAGTATGAGAGAGACAAAGATAAATAAGGAGATAAAAACTTAAACCAATATAATGAGAAACTTTAACAATTTGAGCTAGCCATCTTTTCATAAGAAGTAAATCCAAAAAATTGAAAAGAAACTAATGTCATATGCTTAAAATAATGGAACTAAGGATTATGAGGAAAAAAGACATATTACTTGCCAAATATATATGAGAACAATTTGATCAACATCAACTGAAGTAAGTGCATCCACTACATCTTACAAATGGAACAAGTTGATCAACATCAACTAAAGTAAGTGCATCCATTGCATCTTACATATGGAACAAGTTGATAAACATCAACTGAGTAAGTGTAACCCAATGCAACTTACAGATGGAACAAGTTGATAAACATCAAATGAGTAAGTGCAATCCAGTGCAACTTACAGATGGAACAAGTTGATAAACATCAACTGAGTAAGTGCAACCCATTGCAACTTATAGATGGAACAAGTTGATAAACATCAACTGAGTAAGTGCAAACCAGTGCAACTTACAAATGGAACAAGTGGAACCCATAAAAGATGAAACTAAGTGCATAACAATAGATCATATAAAATTAATAGCAATTAATGCTAAATAATAAAATTAATAATAGTACTCAAGAAGGAAAATAATTTTAAAATTATCAACGACTTTAAGTGCTTTGGATCAAACATATATTACTTTGCTTCTTTAAAAAAACATAATTGAAAAGCATGAACAAAATGCTCATGGAAAAAATAATGTTTACCCCCTTTGTTTAATGAACATAATATTCTTTCCAACACATAATAATCAAAATGAGAATTTTCCACGTCGAATAGTTAGAACGATTTAAATTAAAGTTTAGAATTAAAATAAATAGAACTAGAACTATAGAGTTAAATCTCCAGAAGTAGAGTAGACATGATTAATGAAGAAATAGATGGTCAAATCAACTTTAAAAAATAAAATTACAATGAATATATAATGATAAGGATCAAGAAAAAATAAATTTAACTTAATGTAACTCTCAATTTGAGTGGTTAAAAATGATATGATTTTTTTTTTAAGTTTTATTTTTAAATGAGGGAACAAATTTTAAATGTAGTGAATTAATTAAACACTGATTGAATTTTCTCATAAATGATATAAAAAAACTTAGGAATGAAACAATCTAAAGTAATATTGAACTGAAAAAAAATAAAAAAAATTAACGATTAAACTTTTTTAGTGAAAATATAGATTTGACCAAATTTTTTAAAAAAATAATAGAGTTAAGGATGGGATAATAATAATAAGCCTGCACAGAAAAGAATGATAACCTGCAACAAGGAATAAGCCTGCAATGTTTAAAAAAAATATTAGTATAATGATAATATGCAGAAGCAATAAGAATCTAATTATGAACTATGCCCAAAAAACCCAGAACTTGCTGCGTAAAGAGAAAGACTGCAAGAGACATGATAAAGATGTTGCGCATTACTAGACATGAATAAGAATTAGACTTCCATTATTACTAGTTAGGAGTGTTTAAGTAGTAGCTACTTCATACCCTATGTCCCATTCTACTCCTCCAGTTGTTATATTATCACAACCTAGACCTCTAGCCACTCATTTGAATAGATCATTATTCCATATGGCTCTCCCTAGAAATCAAGTTTTTTCCACCATCAATGGAGGAATTCCTCTCATACTAGCTTAAAAATTTTACATACCAATAGCTGCATTAAAAGGTGTACATACAATATTCATGCTATTATTAAGGATGATGTTGCACTTAGGATCTTGGTTACATCATTCAAAGGAAAATATTAATAGTGGTAAAGAGGGTTGCCTCATAACTGCATTCATATTTAGGATGAGGTAGGATAATCATTATCCAAGATTTTTGAAGATAAAAGTGATCATTTATCACTTATGGAGTAGCTAACTACAATCAAGAGAGCACCTCATCAAGTAATAGAATATTTTAAGTTTAGATTTAAAAAGAAATAGGATAGTATCCCTACTTCCATAATTCCAACTCCCAACCATGCCTTTTAATACTACCTTAAGGCTCTCAATAGTAATGTAGCTACCATGATACAATTGATGGCTGGAGATACTCTATCAAATGCTTATGATGTAGTCATAAGGGTAGAAAATTATTTAATACAAGATGGGAAAACAACCTGAATATCTCTAATGCCTTTATTTCTAGATGCTCCTACCCAACAGCCCACTTTGGCCCCTCTCCCAATCACATCTACTAGTCACTCATATGCTCCTCCTACATATTCTAATGAGTTTCATAATATAAAGACACTAATTTAGAATCAAAATTATTCCATATAAAACTTTAACAATAAGGTTGTGAGACTAGAATGATAACAAGTTCAAATTAGCAGACCCTACCAAACACAAAATCATAATTATTAGTAGAATATGTGACCTTTTGAAGGACAAAGTTAGTGGACTTATACCAAACCCTTGAAGAGCATGCATCGTGGAGCTACAAATATTTCAAAGACACTTGGTCTAGTGCAAAAAAATCTTTCTCAAGAGTAGGAGTGGTGTCATCCATGCAATCAACCTCATAATCAAATTACATGTCAAAATAAAGAGCTAGTTCAATCTCTAGTCGCCCAAAATAATCCAACAACTTTTATGCAATATTATAAACCAAATAATTCTATTGTTGTCAATTAAAATTACATACATGCAAATTTTTATTTTATTAATTGGTAAGAGGAAATGTTTTGTGGTATGAATAAAAAAAATAGTGGTGTTGTAGCACATAACACAAGATCAAAAAGAAGAGTAGTAGAGAGTGATATGCATTTTATGTTGACTCAAGCTTCAATTTCACAAGTACCTACACCTACTATAGTCCTAAGCACTTCAAAAAAGCTTGTTTCTCAAATTTCATATCAAAATACAAATCAAAGTAGCAGGAAGCAAGAGGAGCCTTTTTTTGGAAAGGGACACTGCATTTGATAATTTTTATGTTGTCATTGATGGAAACTACATATGTCTCTTATGGATACCTGACAGTTTTGTGTTATACTGAAGGTTAGAATAAAAAATTGGGTAAGTATGGAAGAAGAGTATGTTAGAATAACTGAGAGGGGGGGGGCGGGGGGGGGGAATNACTACATATGTCTCTTATGGATACCTGACAGTTTTGTGTTATACTGAAGGTTAGAATAAAAAATTGGGTAAGTATGGAAGAAGAGTATGTTAGAATAACTGAGAGGGGGGGGGCGGGGGGGGTGAATCAGTGGCTTCAACAATTAATCCTTAAATCAACCCAAAAAATTATTGCCACATTTATAAGCCTCTAGTTATCTTCATTCCTACAAGATGATTGCCTTGAAATATTAATAACACATAAATACTTCTCGGATTACTCTTTCAAACCTCATTGTTACTTTTACCAATTAGCACTCTTTCTATTTATCAAAATACAGTAAATAACTAGTGTATATCGATCAATCCATATTTACTTATGTGAAATGCAAAACAATAAAGTAATGACTCATAAACACATTGACACATGGATTTTTAACATGGAAACCTTATTAAGGGAAAAACCACTAGGACTGGTAACCCAAATTTTCACTCTTATGAAGTGAGCTCAGTGAAGAGCCAACCCTGTAAAAGGTTACAAACAAACTATTAGGTGTGACCTTATTAGAGGATTTAAATGAATATTTTGTCACTTAGTATCTGGCATCTAATGCTACCATCCTTGATCAAACACTCACTTGGCCTGTCAATAGGTATCGGGCATATCCAATGCTACTTTGTATGATCAAAATTTTTGATACTCCTTGGGATGTATCTCAATTAGAAAATACTTTTAAGTCCTAATCAGTTAAGAGACTTCATGATTTAATGGTTTAATTTAAATAGTAAATTTATTTGTTCACATATACAACTAGAATTGCAGATTTTTAGATCTATTGTAAGTATATTACCTTTTTGATCAATGTTATCAATTCAATACCTTTTCTCCACACTCTTTTGCTCTGTTGTGTTGTATCACTATTCATCAGTGTCTGTAGAATTTAAATCTTTCCTTAGGTTGATTGATTAGGTATGAATGAATACTTTCTTCTCCTTCATAATCTCTTCAGCATCTATTCTCTTGTCACTCCCCTAATTCACATTGAATTATCTTGTCTCTTATATAGACATGATTTCACCATTTCTTGGCTTTCTTGATCTTGGCATGATCCACAATTCTCACCAATTAGATTTAAAGCAAACTCTTGTTTTATCTAGTAGATATATTCTTTCCAACTAGACAAAATAGGTTTAAATCCTTTACTTATCTCTGGCTTTATCTTGTCGATTAAAACAATGATAATTACCAGTTAAGTCTATATTTAGCTATTGACAACCAAGCCTTTTGTCATTTATGAACTCTTTGTTATGTCAGTCAATACTTTAGTTAGTCATCACTGGCAATTGAGTGTTCCATCAGTGAGACTTTAGTTGTCTTCAGGATCTTCATTCGTCAGTGTTGTCTATCCGTCAGGCAACACTATAATTATGTATGTCAGGTTACACTGTGCTTTTTCTCATTGAGTAACACTGTGACTTTGCTCCTCAATAATGTTGTTCTTTTTCTCTTTGGGTAACACTGTGACTTTTCTCTCATTGGTTTACTCTATCTGTCGGTGTGCACTCTGTTGGTGTATACAGTCACTTTGTGAATACTTAACTTTTATGCATTACTGATAGCATAGCCTTGATTCATTGGTTCTTTGAAGTATTTATCAATATGACCATACACATTATGTCAAGTTGACATCAATGACAATACAATACATTAACTGATTTAATGTCTTGCAATAACTTTCTATGTCTTGGCGATCATCAACTTAACATCTTCAAACATTCAATCAGTTATAGTTCATCAATCTCTCCCTTTGGCATTGATGGCAACACAATACATTATCACACTATATTATCACTAATACAATATGGAATATAACAGTTGAAGTTCATCAAACCACCAATCTTATGTACTATAACTGATACAAATATCTGGTCCTTGGTAAGCTCACATAGCTTATATTTTATTCTTGCAGCTCTCTTTCTGTCTTCAATCCCTTCACTGGATAGATGTAGAATCTTTCTTCTTCTGATGTGATGTGTTCACTTCTTGTGTCAAACTCTCTCCCTTTGAATGTTCTTTTCTTTTAATGTCTCTTTTCTCTCTTGACAACAATATCTCCCTTTTTGGTTACATCTCTCCCTTTGGATAATGTGATAATGGATATAATCTCTCCCTTTGACAACAATGCCAAAAAATATTTGACAGTAATGCCAAACAATATTTTCTATCCATTCAATATATTCCTTGAGTTTCCCAACCCATCAAAAATACAATAATTCTAGTACTTGGTGTAGATAAATACCTTGCTATGTATAGATGTATCTTTGAATTCCATCTCTTTTCTTGCATCAACATGAATGATATTCTGATAATATGTAGGATGATGTAGCCTTCTAGTCATTTACTGACTAGTAGACAAGGGTCTGACCACTAGTCTCTTTCTCAAGTACTCAAATGTATCCTTGGGCAGTGGCTTGGTGAAGATATCAGTGAATTGTTACTTTGATTGCACATACTCAAGTATTACCTCCTTTTCTTGAACTTGTTCTCTTAAATAATGATACTTGATAGAAATATGCTTTGTCTTAGCATGCATGAATGGATTCTTGGAAATGTTAATTGCACTAGTATTATCACAATAGATAATTATTGGTTTAAGAATTATCATCTGCATACGTTCCAGTAACTATTTGATCCATGCAATATTTGAGCAGTTTACAACAGCGACATACTTTTCTTCTATAGTAGACTGAGAGATGCATCCTTTCTTCTTGCTAATCTATGTGACAAGTCTGATACTCATAAAGAATGCTCCTCCACTTGTGCTCTTTTGGTCATCAATGTTTCCATCCCAATCAGCATTGGTAAAGACCTTAAGTTCAAATTTTCCTTCTCTTCTATACCATAAGCCATAGTCCTCGGTATTCTTCAGATATCTTAGGATTCTTTTCATAGCACTCATATGTGATTCCCTAGGATTAGAAAAAAATCTTGCAACTATTCCTACTACATGTGCAATATTTGGTCTAGTATGTACAACATACATGAGTTTTCCAATCATTGATCTATACAAAGTCTGATTTACCTCAGGTGACTTGTCCTCCTTTGTCAATTTACATCTAGTTTCCATCGGTGTCCCAACTATCTTGGAATCTTCCATCTTGAATATTTTCAACACTTCCTTGATGTATTTGGATTATGCAATGAAAATGCCTTCATCTTGTTGCATGATCTATAGACCAATAAAGAACTTGATCTCTCCAAACATAGACATCTCAAACTCTTTTCTCATTTCATTTGAAAATGATTTGCATAGCATATCATTGCCTCCAAATATGATGTCATCAACAAATATTTCGGCAATCAAAATGTTAGCATCAGTATCTTCCTTCAAATAAAGATTATTGTTTTCACTAGTTCTTACAAATCCAATACTTATGAGATAGGAATGAAGTATTTCATACCAGGATCTCAATGCTAGTTTCAATCCATACAAGGCTTTGTGTAGTCTACATACCATGTGTCCTCTTTTCTAGATCAACAAACCCTTCTGGTTGCTCAATGTATACCTCTTCCTCAAGTATTCCATTTAGGAATGTAGACTTGACATCCATCTGGTATACCTTCAATCATTTTTATGTAGCATAAAAAAGTAATATTCTCACTCCTTCTAGCCTAGAAATGAGTTCAAAGGTCTCTCCATAGTCAATCCTTTCTTCTTATGCATACCCCTTACATACTAGTCTTTCTTTGTTTCTGGTGACTTCTCCATTCTCATTCAGCTTATTTCTGAATATCCATTTGGTACCGATGACATTCTTTTCATCTAGTCTTGGTACAAGTGTCCATGTATTTTTTTCTCAATCTGATCAATTTCTTCATTCATAGCACTAATCCATTCTTCATTATCAAGTGTAACATTGATAGATTTTGGCTCAAAATCACCAATTAGACATCTTGTGTTTAGAGACTTACTTCTGGTTCTCATACCAGCCTTCTTGTCTCCTATGATCTAGTTCTATGGATGGTTCCTTCTGACATACTTGGCAAGTATAGGTTCAATTCTTTGTCTATCATCTTGATCATCATTTTTTCCTTCATTTTGATCTCCATCGCTCGGTACATCATCTTAAGAAATATCCTGATTTTTGGTATTTGTAGCCTGATGCTCGGTTGCAATATTCTGTTGCTCGAGAGCTATACATTGTTGTTTAGGTAGAGTTTTAGGTTCTTCATTGTAAAAAAACCTACTATAGTCCTCTGGTTCTTTTGTTCTTTCCTTTTTATTCTTCTTTGCAAATTTATCTATCTTTACATTTGCACTTTCAACAATTTTGTTAGAGGCTTTATTGAGACATTTATAAGCCTTGCTCTTGGTGGAATACCCTACAAAGATACCTTCATCACTTTTCAAGTCAAGCTTTCCATTTCTATCATCTTTTAAGATATAAAATTTACTACCAAAGATCTTGAAGTAACTTACATTGGGTGTGTAACCATACCATAGCTCATAGGGTGTCTTATTGGTGTCTTTCTTCAATTGTACTCTGTTCAATGTGTAAACAATAGTACTGATAGCTTCCCTCTAGAAGATTTGGGTGATGCCTTTCTCTATCATCAGTGTCCTTGCACAATCAACAATGGATCTGTTCCTTCTTTCAGCAATTCCATTTTGTTGTGGTGTTCTCGGTGCAAAGACCTATCTTTTGATTTCATGCTCATTGCAAAAGTTAGTGAATTCATCTGAAATAAATTCCCCTCCTCTATCTGATCTTAAGCATTTAGATTCCTTACCACTTTGTTTTTATATCATTACTTTGTACCATTTAAACATCTTGAAAGTTTCTGATTTATCTTTTAGAAATATAAATGTCACCTTTCTAGAGTAATCATCAACAAAGAGAATGAAATATCTATCACCATAGAAACTCTTTTCCTCATGGGTCCACATAGATCAGCATGGACTAATTCTAGAAGAGAATCAGATGTATGGCTTTTGCTTTTAAATCTAGACTTTGTCATCTTACCTTTTTGATAATTTTTGGACATGATATTGTCTGGCTTTGACATGCTTGGTAAGCCTCTTACATTTCTCTTTTTGTTTATCTTTATCATGTTGTCAAAACTTACATGACACAATAATTTATGCCACAACCATATGTCTTCTTTTCTAGCCATTAAGCAAGTTGTTTCAGTATCATTCAGATAGAATAAGTTACCTTTGGTATGTTCACCAGTTTTGATCAATCTTCCTGATTCATTGAAGATCTTTGCCTTCTTATTCTCAAATGCTACTCGGTGACCTGAATTATTCAGCTGAGAAACACTCAATAAATTATAATTCAATCCTTTCACCCAATAAGCATTTTCACATTTTATCAGGTTATTCAACATTATAGTTCCTTTACCTTCAACTGGACAAGGTGTGTCATTACCCATTCTAACTATACCACCATTATAATACTCAAAAGTATTAAACTTTTCTATGTCACCAGTCATGTGGTGAGTGCAACCACTATCTATGATCTAGATATCATTCTTGCTAACTTTAGATATGAGTGCAGTTTCTACATACCTTTTATCTTCATCTGAATCATCTTTTATTGCCACAAACATAATCTCGATGTCTTCATCAGATTCGGTGTCAGTATCTTCATCTTTGCATGTAGCTAGGTAACTAGCCTTCTTTCCTTTGTCCTTGTAGTCTTAGGTATCTCTTCTTTCTGATTGTTGGTTTCTTCTGTAATTTCGGTTATCACCTTTGTCAAACTTATTTTAAAATGATCTATCATTACTTCTATCATATTTTCTTCTATTAGAACATCTTTTAGCAAAGTCTCCAATCTCTTTACAATTAAAACATACAAGTGGTAATTTACCCTTGTATTTATCTTTGCCTCTCTCCATTATTCTAGCCATAAGTGATTCAATTTTATCAAGATCTTCTTCTTCACTTTCACTTTCACTATCTTTTCTCATAGTGTGTTTATGACTTGATTTACTTATTCTCAAAGAATATTTGAATGCAGACTCTATGTTTGGTAAGACACTATTATCAAATTTATTCATCTCAAATGAAATTAATCTTCCAATCAAACTATCTAGAGTAGTATTGTTATTTTCTACTGCTCTCATTTCTTGTATGGCATATACTCTAATAGCATAAGTAGGCAGTAAGGTTCTTAGAATTTTACTTACCACTATCTCTTCATCTAGTACATCTCCAACTCCACGGATAGAATTGAATACCTCTTTGATTATTGTGATGTACTCTATGATGTTTTCACCTTATTTCATTCTGAGATCATCAAAATTTCCTCTAAGGCTTTCTGACTTGGATCTTAGAACATTTATATCACCACCATGTACAAGCTTCAATTTAGCCCACATCTGCTTTGCAGCTGTGCATGTATTGACATCTTCAAATTCAACATTGGAGAGTAAGGAAGAAAGCTCTATTATCATGCAGTTGTGCTCATGCTTCTCTCTCATTTTTTCAACTTTGAGTGCTCCTGTGGGAAACACATATTCAGTATCTAAGTATTGAGTAACATCATTTCCAATACCTGATAAGTGGAGTCCCATCCTACTTTTCCATGAAGAAAAGTTGTCTATATTCAACTTGGGCACATCTCATATATTCATCTTGTGATCTTTATCTTAGGCTTTGAAACCTTCCTTCTAAGCACACAAGCTCTGATACCAATTGTTAGTATAACTGAGAGGGGGGGAGGGTGAATCAGTGACCTCAAAAATTAATCCTTAAATCAACCCAAAAACTTATTCCCATATTTATAAGCCTCTAGTTATCTTCATTCCTACAAGATGATTTCCCTGAAATATTAATAACACATAACTACTGTTCGGATTCCTTTTTCAAACCTTATTTTTAATTTTACCGATTTGCAGTCTTTCTATTTATTGAAATACAATAAATAACTAGTGTATACCGATCAATATAGATTTACTTATGTGAAATGCAAAACAATAAAGTAATGACTCATAAACACATTGACACATGGATTTTTAATGTGGAAACCATGTTAAGGAAGAAACCACTAGGACCAGTAACCCAAATTTTCACTCTTCTAAAGTGAGCTTGGTGAAGAGCCAACCCTGTTAAAGGTTACAAACACACTGTTAGGTGTGACCTTGTTAGAGGATTTAAATGAATAGTTTGTCACTTAGTATCTTGCATCTAATGCTACAATCCTTGATCAAACACTCACTTGTCCTATCAATAGGTATCGGGCATATCCAATGCTACTTTGTATGATCAAACTTTGTGATACTCCTTGGGATGTATCTCAATTAGAAAAGACTTTTAAGTCCTGCTTGGTTAAGAGACTTGATGCTTCAATGGTTAAAATGAAATAGTAAATTAATCTATTCACATATACAACTAGAATTGCATATTTTTAGATTTATTGTAAGTATATTACCTTTCTGATCAATGTTATCTATTCAATACCTTTGCTCCACACTATTTTGCTCTGCGATGCTGTATCACTGTTCATCAGGGTCTGAAAAATTTATCTCTTTCCTCATCTTGATTGATCAGGTCTAAATGAATACTTTCTTCTCCTTCAAAATCTCTTCAACATCTGTTCTCTTGTCACTCCCCTAATTCACATTGAATTAGCTTGTCTCTTATATAGACATGATTTCACAGTTTCTTGGCTTTATTGATCTTGGTGTGATCCACAATTCTCTATTAATCCCTAAGTTTTGTTGATGATTAGTGACCAAAACTTAGTCATTTACTTAGGCAGTTTTAGTTGGTTATCATGGTGGCTGAGCTAAACATTCAGGGTCGAGCAAAATTTTAGAGAAAGTTTTAGTTTGTTGAGTTACATCATGCGAAGCCGAGTAGAATATTAAGCACCGAGCGATAGAGATGTTAAGTACCGAGCAGAACAATTTTTGCATACATGTATGGATTGATTCAAACTTTGATGTGAAATGTTTAGGTTGACTTATATGAGATTTGGGCCAAGATATGTATGCATTTAATATTTTCTACTGAGTTAATTACACATTTAATTGTTTTATACTATGCATGCCATGAAGCCAATCAGGAAATTAGAATGCCTTGGGGGCATAAATAATAGATCTTGATTGTTGATCTAGATCTCGCTGCCAGATTTGTAAAGACATATAAGATTGCTTCTAACCCTAGAAGAAATATACAGAGAGAGATACAGTGTGAGAGAGAAGGTTTGTTGTGTTCATAAAAGATGAACAATGAGTTATTTTGAGAAGAAGCTTAGATCAAGTAGAATGACAGAGCAGTGAAGAGCAGAGTAAAGACATATCAAATTGTGAGATCACAGAAGGTATTGGAAAGAGCAGATCTATCATCAGCATCTGAGTGCATAATGAAGGATCACTACTTGAAATATTCTAACAAGTGTATTAGGTGAAATCTCTTAACAGAGTGGTTCTAGAAGACAGTTTTAAATCTCTTAGCCAAGTGCCTACTTTACTGTAAGTTGAAATCCTTTGACAAGGTAGATTGTAATGATCTTTAGTTCTTAACCAAACAGACCTTTGTCTAGGTAGATTGTATTTTGTAAGCAAACTCTTGTAGCCCTAACAAGCACACTTTATTGTTGTAGTAGTGAAGATTTTATGGGTGTCATCCCCACCCCAATTTTACCTATTTGGGTTTCTGGATTACCAAAATTCTGTGTTATGAGTTATATATTTCATGATGTGGATACTATCTAATGTTAGTTTAAATTCATACATGTATGAATGTGGATCAATTTGTTTTAAGTGGTTAAGTTTTAAGATCCGATTCACCCCCCCTCTCAGTATCTTGCTTTCCCATTATTGTACTTCAAACAATTGGTATCAGAGCATAGTTCTCCTACAAAAGCTTTTAATTAGCTTGTGAGTATAGATCTTGAGATGGAGGTTTACAAGTTGGGTGAATTCATTGAGAATCAGAAGATCGAGATTCAGCTAGCATTACATCAGCTTGAGATAGCAAGATAGGAATTGAAGAAATCATTGATAGTTAGGAAAGATTTGGCCAAACAAATGAATGATACTCATTATCAGGAAAATGACACTGCAAATCTATTTTAGAATGGATATTCTACTGAGAGTGATGCAGTAATTGCAGATCTACTAGAAAATAACAATGTACTGTGTGAAGAAGTGAAAAACTTGAAAAGAGAATAAGAAATGCAGATAGTGAGACTATGTGAAGTAGTGGAAAAAATGAAGAAATTTGAAGATGAAAAAGCTATGGCAGAAGAAGATAAAAGATTGATAACTGTCAGACTTGATGAAAGGAGACATGATGTGCAAATGATGACAATCAATTAGGTTGACATGGAAAATCAACTGCTACTTGCAAATCAGGAGATTAGTAGGAAAGATATGGAAATGATGAGTCTGAGATCTGATAACAATCAATTGAAAGTTGATTTGAGATTTGAGAAGGAACTGAATGAAAGGCTAAATAAACCTAATGAAGCTTTGACTCTTTTTTAGAATCTAATGGAAGCATCAAGAAGACCAAAAGATTCTTCTAGATTAGGTCACACTGAACCAAAAACATCTACTAAGAAAGGAGAATCATCTAAGAATGGTGAAAGGGGGAATGCAAAGACAAAGCACAACAAGCCTGTTTTCCACCACTATGAAAAACCAGGTCATACAACAAGCATTTGCCAAAGCAAGAAAAGTAAGTCCAATCCTAAACATAAGTTCAATGGTTACTATTTTAATTGCAATAAATTTGGACATAAAGCACATGAATGTTGGGCTGAAGCAAGTGATGCACCTCCCAAACCAAGATTTAATGGTTATTGTTACAAGTGTTAGAAACATGGTCATAAAGAACAAGACTGTAGATCCAATGCTAAACAACAATGGACATCAAAGACAGAAACAAAAGCACCTAGGAAAGGCAACACTTACAATTGGGATTATAATACAAGGTAGAGTTATAATTACTGTGAAGAATATGGACATGCACCTGAAGATTGCTTAAAGACACATTTCAAAGGGAAATCTAAGAGTTGGATGAAAGGAAACCTAGTCTGCTTTAGTTGTTTGAAGATTGGTCACACTAAGAGAGAGTGTAGGACAAGAGTACTTGATCCTATTGTTGAGGAAATAAGAGCACAGATGAACTAGACATGGGTAAGGAAAATAGAGCAAAGCAGTAGTGAAACCACTGAAGACGAGGTCACCCAATCCAATGGATCAAGTGATCACACCATCTCTAATTGAGAAATAGAGGTATGTAAGGAACTACATTTAAATTTCAAATATTACATCAATTCCTAACATGTAAATGTGTCAAAGTCCATATCTTCATATGTTGAGATGGACCAGGACATTTTTGTGACAAGTGCCAAGAAGAGTTAACTGCACTATAGGTGTTGAGTTGGTTGGCCAAGTAATTTTTGTGATGGCCAAGTATGGTAAGCCGAGTGATATGAAAGTTTTGTTAGTCATCCAATGACAACTGGTTTGCACTAACCTAACAGACATAATATTTATTGCTTACCTACCTTAACCTTTTGAATCTATATAAGAATGAACAATTTATTCTTCATTTTACCTCATGATTTTTAGTATTCATAGAGCGATCGAAGAAGTTGTAGAATTGATCTTGGTAAATTTTATTTCAAAAATCTTGTCAGCATGCCGTCGGCAACCCTAAGGTGAATAGTGCAAAGTTTTACTTGCCGAGGTACCCTGTTCTTCATTTTAGAACCCTAATTTTAGAGATTATGGCTGCAAGTTCTTTCGCACTAGTCAAAGGAATGGAGGAGGAGCTGAAACAAATTAAGCTATTAAGAAGTGATGCATGTGCACCTCCTAACTTTCAAGCTGTTCCCAAAAGTGCAATTTTAGGTGATTTAAACGGAGCCCTCTCATCTATTCCACCAAAGGTACTTATGATCCACAATGTTAGATCTTGTTACATGGTTAAGATTGGTGAAGTAGGTGATAGTGAATTGAGGAAATCCCACAACAAGTTGTGCAAAAATGGAGTTCTAAAAGATGAATTCAAGCATTTAGCCGACAAAGGGTTAGCTCGTGCCCTAGATTTTCCACCAGACTTCAAGGATGAATGGATCAAGGTTGTTCTAAACTGATTTCATAATATGCATATGTGGCTAGACAATGGACCAGTTAGGATCACTAAAGATATTATTCATCGAGTAACTGGATATCCTGTTATCAGTGGAAAGAAAACAATGAGAGATCAAAGTAAAGAAGAGATAGAAGCTAACACTGGAGCTGTCTGGAACAATAGAGGTATGACTATCTCTACAATTGAAGATTTATAACTTGACTTTGGAGTGAGAGTGATTGCACATAAGTTCTATCACTCGAGCCAATTGGATAGTGTTCCCTTCACAGCTGTGGACCAAGCATGGTAGATAGTCAAGAAGAATCACACCTATGACCTTGCCGAGCTACAATTGACACAACTAGCTGAGAACTTACTATCAATCAGAAAATCTAAAAGCTCATCATGTAAGTTTGGCTCTTTACTAGTTTGCATATTCTTCTATGTACATAAGTCATTTCCTACAATGGGAAATATTGTTTGCAAGAAGGATAGACCTATTACTGTGTAGATTCATGAATCTATTCAGCAATTAGGCAATAATTTCAATAGTATTATGGGAAACTACTTTATGGAATTCAAAAAGAGAATGAGGTTGAGGTTTAGAATTCCTAGTTCACTTGTGGAAAAGCACTATGAGGAGATGTGTTTTCTAGTTGACACAAATTAAACATACATTCAGGTTGTGACACCTAGGGTATCATGGCTAGAGTCATTTCCCTATGAAGTTAACATTGATGAAACATCAGCAGCTATCATAGCATACCTAGCAGAGGAGATTGATACAAAAGCAAAGAGATTTGGAAATTATGATGAAGCTAAGGAAAAGATATCTATGAATCTTAAGGCAGGAACCATGGAGAGAAAGAGGAAAAAGATTGTGAAAAATCTAAAGAAAATGGTTGGATTTCTAAGTGATGAGGAGCTAGATGATGCACCTCTAGGCATATCTACTAGACAAGGAGAAGATGTATCTAAAGAAGAAGAAGTAGAAGTTAGTGAATCTGAAGAAGATATTCCTATTAAGACAAAATGAAAGAAACCAATAGTATCCAAGGTAACCAAGCCGATTCAAGAAAAACCTAAAGTTACCCCTTCTATTACCAATCGTCCAAGGACAAGGGCATCTATTGTTACATTCCAAATAGTGAAAACAAATGTATATGCAAAGAAGAAGGTTGGAGAGATTAGTTCTAGATCAAAGAATAAATTTGCAACAAAGGTTGTGTCGAGCCTACAGGTAAAGAGACCTAGAAGGAAACTACATCTGGATCCAGAAAGTGATGAAGAAAAGACTGAAACTAATGAACCCAACAACATACCAACAACACCATTCAAGAGACCAACTAATATTAATGAGGTATGTGAGAATTTGAGAAATTCTGCAGGGTTATCTGGTTTTAAGTTTATCAAATATGAGAAATTGAAGTTAGAAGATAAGCACAAAGTTCAAGAAGCACTACTAGATATGATGTACAATTTCAAGTTAACTCCTATAGAGATAGGGAAAAATGTGTCGAGTGAGTTATATAAGTTTCTATCTAGCAAATGGGAATTTGCACTTACAACTGAGAGACAAATTTGAGAAGGCACATTAGCTCAAGTCATTCCTAAGTTGACTAAGAAACAAAGAGCAAAATTTGTTGAGGAGTATAAGCATAAATTCATACCTAAATAAAGAGGTTATGATATTTTGAAAAATGATATTGAAAGTGTAGTACAACAGAGTACTAGTATTTGGAAGGAAATCTTTGGATTGATTGCTCCAAAAGAAAAGAAGACTGATGAAGGAACATCTGAGCTGAAGGCTAAAGAAATTGAAACCGCCCCTGCACCACAGAAAGAAAAAAGAGAAAATTGCTACTGAGCATGAAAAGACTGGAGTAGAACCAAAAGAACAAACAGAGACAATAAACACTATTGATCTGACAATAGACAGTCCAATTGATGTCACAATTGATGACTCTAGCAATTTGGATGTCGAGGGTCAGTATGAGCCGAGAGACAAAAGTATAGAATCGCCTATTAAGGCTACTGAGGTTGAAGGAGAGAAGAGTACAAAGGAAGATGAAGAGAGAACTCAAGAGAAATGTGAGGATAAATTTGAACCAAAGGAAGCAGAAAAGGAGAAAATAGATGAACAAGAGGTAATTACATAAAATTCATCTATTTTAGAGATTGTGAAAATAGTCTTAGATAGTGGTGAGGAGATGAGGGATACTGACAATGAACCTAAGGAACAAGAGGCAGTGCAAGTGTTGGTTGGTTTACCAAACTCAACATCATCTACTCCCACTGGACTCAAAATAGGAGGTACGCCTAATCAACAGGCAATTTTGACTAAATTGGAAAAAGTAATGGTGACTACTACTCATACAGGAAAGGGTATTGAGGAAACAAAGCCGAGCTGTAGTTCACCGGAACATAAGAGGAGGAAAATCATGAGGAAGAAGTCTCCCACTCCTAATGTCACATTAGATGAAGTTATTATGATTCCACCATGGGATCCCAATGTTTTATCTTATGAACAGATTGAGACTCTTCAAGAATTACTCAAGAAGAAGAAAAGGTAGGAAGAAATGAAAAGAGAGTAGAAGCAAAAGTAGGTGTTACATGACATCAAGGATATATTTGTAAAAGATTTTGACATGGAAGATGACAATCCTCAAACTCCTATTCTCGAACAGTTAGTTCATATTGTGCAAAAGGTGAATGATGACAACATTGAATCTAATGAGAAGTTATTGCAATGGTTTGAGAAGAAATTCAAGAACAAAGTACTAGCAAAAATCTCAGGAGAGATTTTGGTAAAGCAGGTTGAAATTTCTTCTCTTGTAGAAATTTTGGAGGAAGTTACAAATAATGTTTATTCTTTGTATAAGAAGTTATGTGATGTTGAATTCTTCACAAAGGATAATCTACAGGCCATAGAGAAATTGCAATTAGACTTAAAGTCAACTGGAAGTTCACTGAGTATGGATGCTAGCACTAGCTCCTTACATTTTAACAGATTGATAAATGCACAAAGGAGGATAGCTGAGCTCATGGATGAAGATGGTTAGATAAGGACCAAATTGATTACTATCCGGACAAACCTGATACCTCATCTAGAGGTAATTCAAAAAGAACTTTTAGGTGCAAAAGAATTGGTTAAGAGAAATTTGCATCTCTCCACTGCAGAAAGTTTAGTAAGTCTAGCTGTCGAGCTAGAAGTCAAATTAGAGATTATGAAGTTTGTTAAGGACAGTTGGGACACTACATTTGTGTCCACCTTACAACTTCATAAACAATTTTTGGATAAGTATAACTTGACCCCACCTGCAATCAGTGACAAAAACAAGGGGGAATCTAACAGGACTGACAGGGATACAACATAAGAAGATCAGTATAGGTATCAATGTAAATAGGCATGTATACTATGTAAAATTTTGTATGTAGTATGGTGTACATTCCTAGGGGGAGTACATTGTGTACTTAGGCGAAATTTTGGATGGAATGAATCGAAAGAAATGATAAGTGTGTTTTTGCCACTAATATCAAACGGGGAGATTACGAATCCCTAAGTTTTTTTTGATGATTAGTGACCAAAACTTAGTCATTTACTTAGGAAGTTCTAGTTGGTTATCACTATGGCCAAGCTAAACATTAAAGGCTGAGAAACATTGCTGATAAATTTTTAGGTTGCCAAGTTACATCATGTCGAGCTGAGTAGAATATTAAGTGTCAAGCGACAGAGATGATAAGTGCTGAGCGGAATAGTTTTTGCATACATGTCAGGATTGATTCAGACTTTGATGTAAAATGTTTAGGCTGACTTGTATGAGATTTGGGATGACATATGTATGCATTTAATATTTGTCTAATGAGTTAATTATGCATTTAATTGTTTTATACTATGCATGGCATGAAGCCAATTAGGAAATCAGAATGCCTTAGAGGCATAAATAATAGATCTTGATCGTTGATCTATATCTCACTTCCAGATCTATAAAGACATATAAGATTTCTTTTAACCCTAGAAAAAATATACAGAGAGAGATACAGTGTGAGAGAGAAGGGTTGTTGTGTTCATAAAAGATGAACAGGGAGTTATTTTGAGAAGAATCTTAGATCAAGTAGAATGACAGAGCAGTGAAGAGCAGAGTAAAGACATATTAGATTGTGAGATCATAGAAGGTATTGGAAAGAGAAGATCTATCATCAACATCTAAGTGCATAATGAAGGATCACTACTTGAAACATTCTAACAAGTGTATCAAGTGAAATATCTAAATAGAGTGGTTCTAGTAGACCTCTTAGCCGAGTGCTTACTTTACTGTAAGTTGAAATCCTTTGACAAGGTAGATTGTAATGATCTCTAGTTCTTAACCAAAAGACCTTTAACCAGGTAGATTGTATTTTGTAATAAAACTCTCGTAGCCCTAACAGGCACACTTTATTGCTAGAGTAGTGAAGATTTTTTGGGTGTCATCCCCACCCCAGTTTTACCTATTTGGGTTTCTGGGTTACCAAAATTTTGTGTTATGAGTTATATATTTCATGATGTGGGTACTATCAGATGTTAGGTTAAATTCATATATGTATGAATGTGGATCAATTTGTATTAAGTGGTTAGGTTTTAAGAACTGATTCACCCCCCCCTCTCAGTATCTTTCTTTCCCATTATTGTACTTCCAACATTCATGCCAATTAGATTTAAATAAAAACTCCTATTTTATCTCATAGAGATCTTCTTGCAAACTGGACAAAACAGATTTAAATCCTTTACTTATCTCTGGCTTTATCTTGTGGATTAAAATAATGATAATTACTAGTTAAGTCTATATTTAGCTCTTGAAAGCTAAGCCTTTTGTCATTTCTAAACTCTTTGTTCTGTCGGTCAATACTTCAGTTAGTCATTGGTGACAATTGACTGTTCCATCGGTGAGACTTCAATTGTCTTCAAGATCTCCATCTGTTGGTGTTGTCTATCCGTCGGGAAACACTTTAATTCTATCTATCGGGTTATACTGTGCTTTTTCTCATCAGGTAACACTGTGACTTTTCTCATTGGTAATATTGTTCTTTTTCTTGTCAGGTAGCACTGTGACTTTTCTCTTGTTGGTTTACTCTGTCCTTTAGTGTGCACTCCGTCGATGTATACAGTCACTTTTTGAATACTTAACTTTTATGCATTACTGATAGCATAGCCCTTATTCATTGGTTCTTTGAAGTCTTTAGCAGTATGACCACACAAATTATATTAAGTTGACATCAATCAAAATACAATACATTAACTGATTTAATGTCTTTCATTAACTTTCTATGTCTCGGTGATCATCAGAGTAGTATACAAGGATTGATAAAGGGATGGTGTATAGACAAATGTGAATGAGTTGTGAAGTGAAAAGTTAGGAGGAGATTCTAAAAGTCATATCCTATCTATATCTATGATCACATTAGTTTATGATGACATTTGTCGAAGATAAATTTTTTTGAATATTAAGTATACATGGAAGTGTGAGGAACAATGATAGTTACTTGTTGGATTGAAATCAATGATCCTATCAGATTGATGATCTAATTATTGTTAGAATAATTATTGGTAGATCTAACATAATAAATGATACCTATTCTTTTGTTGAGGTTATCATGAAGATATAATTTTTTATCTTATCAAGGCTCTACACGTTACATGTTTTATTCTTGGAGTCAACAAGTTAACTTATTATACTTTTCTACTGCGTATATAAGCTCAATTGTTTGTGGAGATTTGGTGATGCGAGTGAAAGAGGATATTGTGTGAAGGTCAAAGATGATATTCTTATATTTTGTGTATGGTAATAAACTAATTTTGAGTTTAGGTTGATGATTATATACTGTACTTGAATGAAATTATATGGGCATAGTTGATTATATTTCTCAGCTCACTTTTGTAGATTGAATTATTTTGTATGGTAGTGTACCTCTGAGGGTTTTACCCCTTTTTTTAATTGAGCAGTGAGCTCTAGGTTGTAATTCTGTATGCATGTTCATTCCCCTTATGTGCTCAAACATTTAACAAGATTACTAATTTTTGGAGAAGTAATTACTTGTGGGTTCCATCCCCACTATGGTTTTTCCCTTAACCTGGTTTCCATGATAAAGATCCTGGTTTCATAATGTTGTGGATGATTTGTTTATGTGTTTTTTTTTTACTTTCAATAACATTTGGTTTATTGTTATGCAATCTATTTTAAAAGGTTAAAAATGATATAATATTGATTCATGACCCCCTCTCAGTGTTCCTCAATCCTAACAATTGGTATCAGATCTTTGGTCCTTGGAAGAAGTCTAGCCACTTGAGGAAGGTCCTGGTTGCATATTTAACAATTTATAGCAGCCCTCAAAGACAACTCTTGACTGCACATGAAGATCTTGACAAATCAAATGCTCATAATATGGAATTGGCAAAGAGACTCAAGGATGCTAAATTTTCATTGAGAATTTGAAGAAATAATTGAAAAAATCTAGGGATAGAAGAAAGATCTTGTTGAACAATTGAAGCAAAAAGATGATTCACAAGCCTTTAAAGAAAAATCAGATGATTTTGAATAGATTAGAAAGGACATTGAAATATGAAGCAGCAAATGGAAGCTATAGTAATGAAGATGAATAAGGAAATTGAAGCGAAGAAAAATATTTAGCAAATCTTGAAGGAAAAAAATGAGAAATGTCATAGTCTAAATTGTGATGTTGGAAAACCACATATTAATCTTTAGGAATCCAAAAAAAATGAGCAGGAACTTGAAAGATTTAGTGAAGTTCTTAAGAGTGAACTTGCAGTGGCTAATGAATTCAAGGAAAAGTTCAAATCTAGTTCAGTGAATCTTGATGCACAACTTGAAAGTCAAATACTCAAAGGAAATTAACAAGGACTTGGATTTGAGAAGGGATAAATTTTTGGATTAGGTGAGAAAATCAATTCATCAAAAGATCAGGTTAAAGAACCTAGGAAGACACCTATGAGGATATTTAATTTCAATGGAAGATGTTTTTCATGGAACAAATTTGGTCATAGAACGAAGGAGTGTAGAAGCGTACCTAATGCCACAACTTTTTTCTGGATATTGTTGCACTTGTTACAACTATGGACACAAATCAAAGTGAATGCAAAGAAAAGGTGAACCAAGGAATTCTAACCTATTACAAATGCAACAATCTTGGACACTTGGCAAAGAAGTGCAGATTAAGGAAAAATTAAACAAATCTAGGATATGGGAATCTAAATGTGATATGTTTCAATTGTAATAAATTTGGTCACATTGTGAATAATTGTAGATATAAAAAAGATAATGTAAATACAAGAGGTTATGTAGAAACAAATAGAGTGAGGCATGATAAGGGAAAAAAAATTATTAATGTAGAAGAAGTTAAGAAAGAGATGAGAAAAAAGTGGGTGAGAAAAGAATAGGTAGATGCTACTAGACAGATCGCATCAAATTCCACTGTAAATATCTCATTGACAAATTAATTAGGTCAAGTACCTAAGGGGGATTATTTATTGAAAAAATTAATATACCCTTGAATCCAAAGGATTTGGATAAGATATCAATGGATTTAGGTGAAGGGTTAAAATTGAATCCTGGTGGAACTACTTTTGATGAATTATTATTAGATCTTGAGGATCATAGACAAAATTTGGATCATTGGTTATATGCAAATATTTAAGCTAGGGTTTGAAGCATTTATTGAGATTGTTGTTTGAGGCATGCAAAAGATTAAAAGAGCATTCTGTGATATCATTTAGCACCGTGATATTTAGAGAATGAGCTTGCTGAGAGATTGAAAGATATTTAAGAAGAGATTAAAGCATTTTTAGAGATCAAACAAGAAAACCCTTGCTGCCATCATAAAATGGTATTTACCACTCCATGACTTGATAAATTTGATTAGTAACTATGGATATAGCTATGGTAGTAGATGTTAAGGATATCCCATTACCTGAATTCAAGAGACACCCACATAAATCTATGGAAGATGACCCTACTAGAGATTTTTCTCATGTACCCTATGGATTATTGCATGCAGAAGACATTAGGTCATACATTCATTGCAATATTAAGGAACTAGGTGAATATTAAATAGTACAATCATTTGTGGGTACTAATTCCCACCGGGGTTTTCCTCTGATCAAGGTTTACTCATAATCATATCTTGTGTTATGTTTTATCGTGTCATGCTTCAATTTTTATCTATTTGATTTAAGTTTCAAATTGCTAAAATAAAGATAAATAGACAAACATTGATTCACACCTCCCCCTCTCAGTGTTTCTAACAAAGTTTTATTCAATGGTTCTAGGACATAAAGTCAATCACTCAAGCAAGGAAAACTCTATCTATAGCACCATAATTCACAATACATACTGAATGGTTAAGGATAAGGCTCATCATGATATTTGTGAGATTATGAGAATGCAGCTTGTGGAGAATTTGAGAAAGATAATGAAGGATAGGAAACAAATAATTAAGTATAGATCATTGATCAAAGTGTTGATGAAAATTATTCAATTGTGTATTGTCACTGATGTATACACAAATGTAGTGATATTACACAAATGTCTATACCTAAACCAAGCACAGTCAGTGTATGTCATATTCTCTTGGGCATTGAAGAAGACCAAATTGATTTTCAGTTCTAACCGAGTTCACTCGGGCAATACAGTAACGGTCTGGCATTGAAGGATTACAGTGTTAACCAAGATACACATTTAGTGTCAGCTGACTAATAACAGTTTACATTTAATATTTAATTGGTTATATGCAGCCTACAGACTTAAGTTCTATTATTTATTTGGAAGGTTATTCAAGACAAATTGACAAGGCCTATCATATATATACAAGGTCAAGTTTGGATTGATTGTGTGGAAGTAATAAGAATAAATATATGGCAGAGTTTTGATATGAAGAGTGAAGGAAAAATCAGATGGGATTCTCATTAAGGATAGAACATCCAAATAGAGATGCAGTAGAATATTTGATCAGTAGGATCTGGTTTAAAGCTAGAGATGAGATCTGAATTAGCAAAGACAGTTGTTTTGTCAAACAGGTCAATCCATTATTACTCTCTAAAATTTGTAGCAGTGATCAAAATCTCTTTACAGAGTAAACATAAAAATCTTTCATAAATCCTCTCACAAGGTGACATTTCTACATTGAAGTGTTTGAAGAAATCTAACAAGGCCACTCCTTACAAGGTGATTAAATCCTCTACCAGGGCCACACCTAACAGTGTGTATTGTAACCTTTAACAAGGTTGGCTCATAACAAGGCTCACTTCAAAAGAGTGAAAAATAGTAACTAGTTGCAATTGGTGGTTTTCCCAAATTGGATTTCCACGTTAAATCTTGGTGTCATCTATGTACATGTTATTTTCTTTATGCTTTAAGTTTCTATACTTAATCACTAAAGGATAAATCACAGTTAATATTTTAAGATTTATTTGTTAACCGAGTAACATCAGAATATCTTTGTTAACTGAGTAACAATGATAAGTTTGATTAAGACATCTAAGGGACTTGGATTTGTTTTTTTGGTAACTGATTCACCCCTCCCCTCTTAGTTACTCAACCCATTTCCAACACAAACATATATTCTTCTATTATAAGAATTAATTCCAAGGATCGGTAACATTACGTGGAAGAAAGACATATCATTGGCTATAGAGATCAAATCATACTACCTTATGAAAAATTGAAATTCAGTGACAAAATAATGATGGGGACATTTCAAGATCTTTTAGAAGGAGATGCAGAAGAGGTATAGAATCCTGAGGGAGATTTTTGAGAGATATGAAGACACTATTTGTTTCATGTTTGAAACTGGCAATTGTCTTGTAGAGGACACCAATCCAAGGACTTCTTGGATCATGGCTATGGGTTATGAAGTATATAATGTTATACTTGAGGCATATGAGAAAGAAATGCTAGATAAATTGATAGACACCAATGAAAAGAGGTTCGGTAACTACAAGGAGAAGAGTTGAGAAGTACATCTAGAGCTAAACAATCCTACCATGAAGAGAAAAGTGAGAAAATAATTTGAAATTATGGGTGAAAGGGTGGGTTTCACTAAAAGAGAAAATGATTGAAGCTAGAAGAGAGCATGAAGAAGAAGAAGAAGAAAAAAAGTAGAAATATAAACCAGAAAATCCTATTAATATAAATGATGATGCACCTCCACCTTATATAACTGTCAACCAATCTACTAGGATTTTAATGAAGATATCAATGAGTCCATCAGAGAGGGTGACAATGTTAGGAATAACAATCCACAAGACAACTGAGAGGGAGGGTGAATCAGTTTTGATATAGATTATTAAACTTTAAACTTTATAAACAAAATATGCGTGTGTAAATGATAACACAATAAATCCCAACACCATAACACATTATTTTTTGTCAAGGAAACCCTATTAAAAGTAAATCCCCAGTGGTAATTAACACCCATAAATAATGTACTAAGAGTATAGTATTCTTGTTAAAAGATTTAGCCATGTTAGGAGCTTATTACAACATTACAGTATATAGTCCCTGTTAGGAGTCAGAAGAAATAGTAGGCTCACCACAAGGGTACACTCTCCAAAGAAGGTTAAAGCCACCCTCAAGGATTCACAATTCAAATAAGTGTATAAAGCAAATACATAATCCAGTGAACTGTCTGATAGAAACTATCTTTGATTGGTCAGTTCCAATGATGTACTCTTCTCATAAACTCTTCTCTACATCTAGCAGCCAAACAAGCCTCACATCTTTCACTTCTTCTTCCTTTCAATCTCTGTCACATCTTTTCAAAAGAAAATATCACTCATATATACCCTCTTACAATAATTCATTAGGTCGGCCAGTTAAGCTTTTATAATACACAAATAATTAATTAGGTTGGCCAATTAAGGCTTTCTAATATACAAATAATTATTTAACTCCTTTGAAATATACACATGGTACCTATAAAAATTAAAAATTATTTATAATCCATCAATTATGCTTCTATATCTGCAATCCACACTCACAATTCATTTTACATGCTACATGTCTGAAGTTGGCCAACAATTAGGTCTTCTTCAGAATACATGCCACAACTTACATCACCAGTAACCAAACAACAATAAAAATCAACCCATTATTCCAACATATGTTGGTTTTCCTCCAGTAAGCTAGCATCATCTAAAATATCTTCGTCAGAAATATAACCAAAACATAGAGACTTGCTCTGTCTAGAATCACAGTTACTGTCCAGAATCACAATTATAGTCTGGAAACCAGTCTTCACCAAATCAACTGTAACATCAACAATATGAAACATAAAGCCAAGAGACCTTAGGAATAAGGTCAACACATATCCTTCTACATAAATCCAACTTTAATCATTCTGAATCATCTGTATAGTGTCTGTACACTTCTTCCAGTCAAGTAACCAGTTTGTCCTCTCCACATAAATATATGTTGACATCAGTGAAAAAACATAGATATCAACAACATGATCAGTAACCAAAACTGATATCATCCAACAATCTCCCCCTTTGGCATTGATGGATAAATATGGGAAAATCCATATGCATCAACCCAAAAGCACTCTCTCTCAATACAATCTTCTCAATGTCCTCAACACAAATCTCTCAAAATAGTAGGGATTTTCACATAGATTACTTCCCCCTTTGGCAGTAATGGAAAAGGATGCCATAACTCATCTGTATTCTTCTATAAGGTGTATCTTTTTCAAATATTCATGTCCACCAACTAGGTGCAAGATCACCCAAATGTACTCCCTAGTATTCTCATGTGATCACTCCCCCTAAGGAGTAGATCCATACATCAAATCTAGAGAATGATATAACTCTGAGATCCACTAGATTGATGCATATTTGCATCATTTAATTACCACTGGGAGGGGCCACCACCCCAATCATGCCTTTGAGATATTCAAAAGCATCTTTTGGAAAATGCTTAGTAAATATATCTTCTATTTCTTCATTTGTACTAATATACTCTAGTTTAATCTATTTATCTGCTACCTTCTCCCTCAAGAAATAATACTTAATAGAAATATGTTTAGTCTTTGAATGCATTAGAGGATTCTTTGACATATACACCATGCTAGTGTCATCACAATGGATAACCACTGGTTCTTTAAAAATTATTCCAATTTCCTTTAGCATTTGTTTCATCCAAACAACTTGTGTATAGTTTATTGTAGCAGCAACATACTCTGACTCTGTAGTAGATTGGGCAATATAGTTCTGTTTCTTTCTCAACCAAGAAACCAATCTTTTTCCAAGGAAAAATGCACCAGCACTTGTACTCTTCCTATCATCCACATTACCTGCCCAATCAACATCAGTATAAGCTTGGAAAGTAAACTCTTCTAATTTTTCATACAACAATCCATATTCTATTGTCCCTTTCAAATATTTGAAAAATTCTTTCTACAACAACAAAATGTGTTTCTTGAGGATCTACTTGATATCTAGCCATAATTCCAACTTCATTGGTAATATCTGGTCTAGTGTGAGTTAGATATTGTAGACCTCCAATCATCAATCTATACTGAGTCTGAACAACACTTAGAGTCTCATTGCTATTAGTCAGTTTTTTTCTAGTCACCATAGGTGTCCCAACAGGTTTACAATCTTCCATTCCAAAAAATTTCAACATTTCCTTAAGATACTTGGTCTGAGATATAAAAATGCCATTCTTACTCTAATTAATTTGCAAACCAAGAAAAAATTTCATCTCACCAATCATTGACATCTCGAATTCATTTTCCATTTCTTTAGAAAACTTCTTACTCATCTTTACATTGTCTCCAAAAATGATATCATCAACAAAAACTTCTACAATTAAGATTCCATCTTTATCAGTTCTCAAATATAAATTACTATATGGATTACCTTTTGTGAAACCAAGAAGAAGTAGATTATTTTACATTCTTGCATACCATGCTCTTGGTTCCTGCTTCAGTCCATACAGTGCCTTCTTCAATCCGCAAACCATGTTTTCATGATCTATCAAAGGAAAACCATCAGGTTTCTCAATGTAAAATTCTTCCTCTAGATCACAATTCAAGAATGTTGACTTCACATCCATCTGATAAATCTTAAATTCTTTATGTGAAACATAAGCAAGAAATAATATCATAGCTTCTAATCTAGAAACAGGAGCAAATATTTCTTCATAGTCTATTCCGTCTTGTTGTTGTATAGTCAAAAAATGGAAGAAAATCCATTGTAGACTGGTTTATCCTTCTGAGTAAGTGGTTTGGGGTCATTTTAAGTGCCTTGAATGGGTTCCTAACTTGGATCTATCTTTTCCCCTTGTTTTTCCCCATTTCCACTTTTTCCAACCTATTTCTGGCACCCCAAACTGAAAAAATGGGACTTTGACCTCAGGGTCAAGGTCAAAATTTTTGGGTCAAGTTTGACCTCAACCTTGACCTAGGTCACAATCAACCTTTTCCAAGCCCAGGGTTCAAATTTTATAATTTTAGGGTTATTGGATGTCAGCCTTTGGAATTAGTTAATTCCTGCTTTCGGGTTGGCTGTTTCGGTCTTAAAAAAAAAAAATCATAAATTATATTTAATATAGGTCCCCTTTTAGGGGAATGGGTCTAATTGGAATTTAATTATCCTATGTCAGCCTCTCTAGAATATTGTGCCCTAGTTTCATATAAAAGGAAGCTTTCTCCTCTCATTTTCTCTAACCATCATTAACCACATGAACTATAATCATCATTGCAAGAATTCAAAGACTTGAAGAGTGGGATCCAAAGGTGAAGAAGCAATATTTGAATCAATCCAAGTAGCCATTTAAGCATTCATCCATTCTCAAGCACTTCTCAAGCACTCATTTTCATCAAGGAGATCCATTGGTGGCCATTGAAGGATTCAAGCTCCATGGAGCCCTCTTGTTGAAGATTTTTCCATCCACATTCTTCCAAGCCTCTTCCAAGTCAAGAACCCACTCAAGATTGGTGTTGAAGATCTACAAGCAATTTATTGAAGACATCCTACATTCTACATTCTACATCCTTTTGGGTGCATACATACTTGTGGATTCATGGATTCGAATCCATTGCAAGGACTTCTATAAACAAGGTAAATTTATGCATTTACTATGATTTATTTATGCAATTTCAATTATACTTTAGGGTTAGTTTCAAAATTGGGGTTTGACCAAGGAAAACCCCTTCCCCCAACAAACAAACCATTTTTATTGTAGGTACAGGTTTGGAATAGCAGATCAAAGTACAGATCCGGATACCCTTTTCAGTAAACTTCTAGGATCCAAAAACAAAATTTGAGTTTGAGACTTTTTAGGTCGATTCTACCCTAGGTTGGAATTAGAAATTTCGGGTCAATGGTGACATTGACTTGAGGGTAAAAATTGGTACTATGTCAGAATGGAAAACTATTTCTAGGTTTTGTTTGTCTTTGCATTTCTATTCCAGATCTAGTCTCAGATTTTTTAGAAACTCAACACAGGATTTAGAAAACAACATTCTTCAGATCTGCAACATTTCAAGGTTAGTACTTTTCTCCTATCCATTTCAATTAAGGTTATCAATCTTTCTAAATCTTTTGCACATTCAAACAAATAAATGAGTACTTAAGATCTTCCTTATTTATTCTTATTTCCAAATGATTGATTCATTTATGCATTGATCCTTCCATTTTGGATTAATCAATTTGGATCTTTCATTTGTATATCCAAGGATAGAAGGAGAGAATTTTATTTACCCCCTACATTTCAATAAACAAAAAAATCATTCTTTTAAATGTAATATGGGATAATAAAAAACCCTAAAATCAATCATATCCATTTTATTATATTACATTTTGGTGAACCCACGATAGACAACTCTCTTTTTTGTGTTAGATTTACATCTTTTATGTTAGATTTTTCATGCATATTAGATTATATTTCTTTTATGTTCTTGCATTTACATTTCAAAAATTAAAAATGAAAATCTTATGTTTCCTAAATTAGTTCATTTGCATTGCATTAGTGTATGAGCTTTACCACTTCTAGTCCTACTTATAGTATCCCGGTTAGAAGAAGCCATAGACTTATGGGTTCCTTTGATCCTAAGTCTTCCTCTCCTTTCCTTAGGATCCTAGATGTCAATTTGATCACTCATGATTCCAATGCTTCTATGGAGACTAGCTCTTCTCACTCATCTCATGATGAGGACGATGCTTTAAGAGTTCCTCCTGAACAAGTGCAAAAACTTTCAACCAAACTTGATAAAATGGGAAATTGGATTATTCAAGAAAACTATAATCAATATTCCATTTAAGCTATAGAGGCTCTTAATAAAGACCTTCTTGATAGTGATCAAGTTATTAATCTCTTGTGTGGTATGACTCATATTGTGCATTTTAATGTTAAACCTTTAGCATAAGAGGCTTAAGATCTAGGCTTCATTCCTCCTGTCACTAGTGAGGGACCTTCTTTTGTTCCTTTACCTAGCATTCCTACTTATTCTCCTCCTTTGATGATTACATCTCTCCCAATTTGACCTATTGGACTATGAGTGTTCCACTGGTATCTCTACCTACCCCACAACCTTCATATAATAGTGTGCCTTTTACTTATTCTTATCCCCTTCCAACTATGGTTACAAGTGTTCCACCAGTTGTGTCTACTATTCCTTCTACTTCCTACACTTTTCCTAGTGTTCCTAATATTTATATGCCACCTATGTCTTCTAATGATTCCACAATTATTAGTTTGACTGAAACTGTGTCATGTTTACAAAAACAACTTGCATCCTTAACTCAATCCAAGTTTAGCATTCCTACATGTGACATGGGTAGTCCTTTTATCCTTAGACATTTTTCATGCTACTACTCCTCAACAAGCTGATATGCCTTGTCTAGAGAATTATAATGGTAAAGGTGATCCTATTACTCATGTTAAAAAATTTCAAATAATTTTTAGTGATTATGCTCATGACCATAGGATCTTAGCTAAACTGTTTGCTAGAACTTTTTGTTATAAGAATTTGCAATGGTATTGTTATTTACCTCCTTATTCTATTGATTCTTTTCCTAAACTTGCGAATACCTTCATTCAACAATTTCAAAATAACATTGGCCCACAAGTTTCCTTAACTGATTTAATGCATTGTAAACAAAACATTAAGGAAAAATTGATAGATTTTATTGGTAGATTTAAGCATTTGTATGCTTATATTTCTTATCCTGTTCCTGATATTGATATTCAACATATGTTTATTTCAAATTTACAAAAGGATATTAGAGATAAGATTGTGCTTACTGAATTTACCTCTTTTCAACAACTCTATGCAACACTTCATCATTATCAATTACAAGTGAGTCAATTTGAGAGCAACACTCCAATGGCTTCTATTCTAGTTGATAAGAGTGATACTACTCCTAATCCTAATAAGTTTCAGAAACCTAACAACTATATCAAGATTAATAAATAGATGAATGTGGTTGCTGATCAAGTTGTTGTTGCATCCCGCAATGTCAATTCTGCATCCACTGCTTTTCGTATGAATCAGACGCTTACTCTTCTCTTTGAATATTTACATTCTATTATGAGTAGGTTGTTAAGTGCTAATAGATTACCTTGCCTCCTATTTGACCTCTCCTTCCTACTATGATAGCTTCAAAATCCTTTAACTCTAAAGAATTTTTCCAATACCATCACCAGAATGGCCATGATACTGAAAAATGTTATTCTCTAAAGCATAAAGTTTAAGACTTAATCAATTCTAATGCTTTATCTATTGATAATTCTGGTGGTAATGGGAACAAGTCTATCTCTCCTCCTAATCAAAACCTTCAAATCTATAGGAATCCTTTACCTACACATGATACTAATACCATCACTCAACCATCTTTTGAGGATATCATTTACAATTTGAAGATGGATGATCTTAATCACATTGTTAATCATGTGGAGAGAATTGTTGCATCTCAACCTATTGTTCAAGATCCCTCACCTCCACCTCAACTTCAAGTTCCACCTAAGCCTCAGAAAAAAACTAAGGATAAATGACCTTGGGACCTTTCAATCACCTTTGATGATTCTGAGACTATTAAGGCTTCCGATGGTCCCCTTTATATCTATGTTGGGATTGGTAAGATACCTACACATGGTTGTCTTGTTGATCCCACATATTTAACAAATGTCATTACTGAGGAAAACCTTATTATGAGAAGCCTACAACGTGATTTTTATGATCCATTAGATGCATGGATCCAAACTTGTAATGGTTTTCTCTATCCTACACTTGGTTCTATTAACTTTCCTATTGAACTCTATGGCAAGGTTGTAGATACTACCTTTATTATCATTCCTACATATGATCAATTTCAAGTCAATTTTGGTTTTCCTTAGATGACTGCTATGCATGCTATTGCTTCTCCTATTCTTAAATATCGTAAGTTCATTCATAATGGAGAAGTAAAAATAATTAATGATAGTTTGTATCAACCTTCTAGGCCTAGAGATTGTGCTACTCTTGATTTATTTTGGCTTTCATTACCTAATTCTTGTCCTCCTCACCCTAACAACCTTTTTCATTAATATCAAGCCTATAAAAATCACAAGATTTTCAAGTTAAGCATGCCTCAGATAGATCTTAACTGTGGTCATTTTCCCACTCCTTCTATACCTCCTTTATCCATTACTGCTAACTCTATTACTCAACTTCCCAGTGTTTCTTCTCATCCCACTGTGAATCTTACCAATCCTCCTATAGAACTTGTGAAGGAACCCGTTGTTATTCCTCCTATTTCTCCACATATGTCAAACAAAGAAAAACTTAATAAATCTACTAATGAATTTCGTAAGAAGCATAGAGCTAATTATAGAGCCTGTGCTTCTGTTCTTCAAAATTATGTACCATCCTTTGACCAACCTATGTCTAATGTGTTGAGATAATCCTATTCACTTCTTAGATCCCATTTTAATTAATCTCAATGAGGAGGATAATCTAGATGATCCTACTGATCTTAGTGATGAATATGAGACCATTGATATTGATAGTGACTTACCTCATATGCTTTCAACTCAATTAAGAATTACACCTAGTATCGATCAACGTGATTCTCAAGAGGATCCTTGTTTGGAACTAGCTATTATTCCTACCATATTGGATATAGTCCCTCTTGCGAGTTTCCCATCTTCCCTAAATGATATAAATTTGAGATGGGGAGAGTAGGCGATGCGCCTAATTGGCTTATCCTTCATGGTAGCCCTTTATGTGTTTTCATGTTGTATTGTGCTTCTCTCATAATGTGTTTTCAAAATGTTTGTTAGACTCTTTTATATGACCCTTGTTAATTTGTTAGTGCAAGGTGATAAAGGAATAAAAAATGTTGTATAATTCCTCTATATCTATCTTTACTCTTCTATATGTTATTTTTATGCTATGTTTTACTTGTGTTATTGTTTGTAAATGTTTTCCTTGGTTAGTCTGCTTGGATCTGCGACATGGTAGCACTCATTCTTTTTGGTCTCCATGTTGTGGTCTGAAAAGACTCTTCTTCGTAACTCTTGAGTTTTCTTTCCTCCATTGTGATCGTAGCTCTACTTTCTTTGGGGAATGATGTCAATTCATTTGCAATAATATCATATCTATATATAGATGTTATCTTATGATCATACTGGCCCCACATTAGGTAGATCCCTTTTGTGTTCTTTATATGTTTATGTGATATTTCCCTTGATTTGTCTTTATTTTGGGGCATCTCGTAGTGGAAACGTAATCAATAGAGTTGTTTATATTTCTCTCAAAGCCATTGCTCCTGTTAAAGTGTTAGTAATGACTTTAACATGGGGGCATATGTTCTACTCACTTTTTGCACACACACTTTCAAAATATTTTCAAAAACTTAAAATTTTTTTGCCTTTATGGATTAAAGACTAATCCTTGAAGCATGGATATTTTACTTTATAGGATCTCTTTATCCCTCAAGTTTAAATTTACATGGATCTCTTGATCCCTCCATTTTCAAATTACAACATTTTGATCCCTTAAGGTTGAAAGTTCCTTGAGAACGGATCTCCCTAATGGGTTGACTAGTGAGTAGCCACATTCACTAGACAATTAAACTCCATCTTTCCAGTTGCACTTTTTCCTTGTATGGTTCACAATGGGACATAATTTCTCATTGGGTGAGGTAACCACACCCTTTCTCTTTCTCCTTAACTAGTGATGTCTCTCTTATCATGATCTTAGGGTTGATAAAGAGTTAAGTCCCTTGGGGCCTTGAGGATTTCTTTTTCCCTTTTGATTCCAATAAGATTATCTATTCTTTATGATCTCCTTTACCAAGAGTTTGCGTCGAGTCCATACTCTTGCTAAAGTGGGGGCTAAATGTATAGTCAAAAAATGGAAGAACTTCCATTGTAGACTAGTTTATCCTTCTGAGTAAGTGGTTTGGGTTCATGTCAAGCACCTTGAATGGGTTTCTGACTTGGATCTAGCTTTTTCCCCATGTTCTACCCCATTTCCACTTTTTCCAACCTATTTCTGGGACCCCAGACTAAAAAATTGGGACTTTGATCTCAGGGTCAAGTTCAACCTTTTTGGGTCAAGATTGACCTCAACCTTGACCTAGGTCACAATTGACCTTTTCTAGGCATGGGGTTCAAATTTTAGAATTTTAGGGTTTCTGGATGTCGGTCTTTGGCAAAAGTTAATTCCCGCTTTTGGGTCGGTTGTTTCGGTCTTCGGAACAAAAAATCTTAAATTATATTTAATATAGGTCCTCTTCTTGGGGCATGGGTCTAATTGGAATTTAATTCTCCTATTTCGGCCTCTCTAGAATATTGTACCCTAGTTTCATATAAAAGGAAGCTTTCTCCTCTCATTTTCTCTAACCATCATTAACCACATGAGCTATAATCATCATTACGAGAATTCAAAGACTTGAAGAGTGAGATCTAAAGGTGAAGAAGCACGATTTGAAGAAAATCAAGTAGCCATTGAAGCAGTCATCCATTATCAATAAATTCTCAAGCACTCATTTTCATCAAGGAGATCCATTGGTGGTCATTGAAGGATTCAAGCTCCTTGGAGCCCTCTTGTTGAAGATTTCTCCATCCACATTATTCCAAGCCTCTTCCAATTCAAGAACCCATTCAAGATTGGTGTTGAAGATCTACAATAAATTGATTGAAGACATCCTTCATTCTACATTCTACATCCTTTTTGGTGCATACATACTTGTGGATTCACGGATTCAAATTCACCACAAGGACTTCTACAAGCAAAGTGAATTTGTACATTTACTATGCTTTATTTATGGAATTTCAATTATACTTTAAGGTTAATTCCAAAACTAGGGTTTGACCAAGGAAAACCCCTTCCCCCCAACAAACAAACCATTTTTTTTGTAGGTATAGGTTCAGAATAGTAGATTAGAGTACAGATCCGAATACACTTTTTGGAAAACTTTCAGGTTCTGAAAATAGAATTTCAGTCTGAGACTTTTTAGGTTGATTCTTCCCTAGGTTAGAATAAAAAATTCTAGGTCAATGGTGAAATTGACTTGAGGGTACAAATTAGAACTATGTTAGAATGGAAAAATATTTTTGGATTTTTTTTTGTCTCTGTGTTTCTATTCCAGATCCGGTCTCATATTTTCCAGAAACTCAACACAGGCTTCAGAAAATAGCAATCTTCAGATTCGCAACATCTCAAGGTTAGTAATTTTCTCCTATCCATTTCAATTAAGGTTATCAATATTTCTAAATCTATTGCACATTCAAACAAATAAACAGGTACTTAAGATCTTCCTTCTTTATCCTTATTCCAAATGATTGATTCATTTATGCATTGATCCTTCCATTTTGTATTAATCAATTTGGATCTTTCATTTGTATATCTAAGGATAGAAGGAGAGCATTTTATTTACCCCCTATATTTCAATGAATAATAAAATAATTCTTTTAAATGTAATATAGGATAATAGAAAACCCTAAAATCAATCATATCCATTTTCTTATATTACAGTTGTGAATAGCCTTTACATACTAGTCTTGCCTTGTTTCTTACTAGTGTTCCTTCCTCATCCATCTTATTTTTGAAAAACCATTTAGTACCAATCACATTTTTGTTCTTAGGTCTTGGAACCAATTCCCAAGTATTTTTTTTCTTTATCTGTTCAAGTTCTTCTTCCATTGCTTTAGTCCAAGATTCATCTCTACATGCTTCAATAGTAGTCTTTGGTTCAACTTGAGAAATTAATCATATCTCATTTGTAGCTCTAGATCTAGTCATCATACCTTTATTTGCATCACCAATAATTTGATTATTAGGATGGTTCTTCTTAACATACCTTGGTGTCTTTAGTGTTTAAGTGGCTTCAGTCTATTCATCTTCAATCTCATTGTCAATGATCAAAGATTCTTCAAGTTCAGCAGTAACCTCTTTCACTTCTGTAATCTGACCACAATCATACATTCTTTCCTAAATCTGAAACTTTTAATCTATCCTCACATTGGTGCTTTCAATCAAATTTCTCAATCTCATATTGAAAAATTTATATGCTTTACTCTTAGTAGAATAACCAAGAAAGATTTCTTCATTACTTCTAGCGTCAAACTTGCCTATTTCATCATCTCTCTTGATATAACATTTGCTACCAAATATTCTAAAATATTTTACACTAGGTGTATGATCAAACCATAATTCATAAGGAGTCTTACTTGTACCTTCTCTGATCTAAATTTTGTTCATTGTGTACACAATAGTCCCAACTACTTCTCTCCAGTGAACATGTGGCACATTTCCTTCCAGCAACATAGTTTTTGCAGCATCTAATATAGTTTTGTCTCTTCACTCTACTATCTCATTCTGTTATGGAGTTCTAGGAGCTGATTTATGTCTGTATATTCCATTCTCTTCACAATATGTATTAAATAGCTTTGATGTAAAATATCCTCCTCTTTCTAATCTCAAACACTTCATCTTCAAACCAGATTAATTCTCAACTTTTTCTTTAAATAACTTGAACTTGTCAAATGCTTCAGATTTCTCTCTCAAATATGTAACCCACATCATTCTAGAAAATTTATCAAAAAATAGTATAAATTACCTTTCACCATAGTATGATCTTGTTCATTTAGGACCACACAGATCTATATGTACCAGATCCAACTTCCCTTTTGTTGAACAAGCTTTGCTTTTGAAAGTTCTTCTAGTCTGCTTCCCCATAACACACTCTCTACACATAGTGTTAGATGGCTTTACAATTTTAGGTAGATCTATTACTATTTTTTCATACTTTCCTTCACAATGTTATCAAAATTAACATGAAAAAAATCTTATGTGCCACATGACCAACTGTCATCAACCTTCACAATAAAACAAGAAACTTTAGATGTGTTCAACTCAAATACATTACCTTTGGATTTAGTACCAGATGCGATCAGGTCTCCTGCTTTACTTTTGATAGAGCATTTCCCATCAATGAATTTCAATTGATAACCCTTGTCTACTAATTGTCGAACACTCAACAGATTATGCTTAAGTCCATCAACAAGTAATACATTGTTGGTGTTAGTCTTTCCATCCAAAGATATAGATCCAACTCCAATAATAAGCTTAGAAGTATTGTCACCAAATCTAAAAATACCACCATCATGTTTCTTCAAACTCACAAATTTGTTTTTATCTCTAGTCATATGATGTGAACAACTACTATCTATAACCCATTCAGATTTATTTTCAACTCAGGATACTAAGGATTTTTCTTCATGTATAGGTTCAACATCCTTAATAGAAATAAATCAAATTTCATCATAGTCACCATCATCATCATAAGATATACCCCCACTATCATAATAGCATTCCTTGTCTTTTGAATACTTAGACTTGAAAAACCTAGATTTGTGCTTTGGAACTCATTGGAACGCTTTGAAAAATGACCAATCTTGTTACATGAAAAAAATTTCAAAGGTAATTTTCCTTCAAACTTTCCCTTACCTCTCTTTTCTCTTCTAGAAATCAGTGCCACAACTTCATATACCTTTATTTCTTATTCATGTATTTGTTCCCATTCATCTTCATAGGCTCCAAGTTCTTCCCTTAGGTCATTACTGTTGGTGCTTGTGTTTCGAGATAAGGTCTTTTTGTTCTTGTGCATGGTTGCCTTGAATGCTAACTCAACTTTAGGTAAAGTGTCTCCCAATTCTGCAGCCTCAAATTTAGTTAGCTTTCCAATCAACATCTCTATGGTGAATTTTGGTGTCAAAGGTATGATTTCCTCTATATCCTGTACTTTGGTTCTATATGCAGGTGTCAAAGATCTGAGTATCTTCACAATCACTTCTTCCTTACTGTAAGTACCTCCATAGTTTCTAATACCAGTAAACACTTCAGTAATTCTCTATCCATATGGTTAATGTTCTCATCTTCTCTCATCTTCAGTGATTCCATCTTTGTCTTCTATTTTTGTAGCTTTTCCTGCTTAGTAAACTTGTCTCCAATATATAATGCTTCCAATCTTGACCAGATCTCATGTACAGAATCCAAGTCTTTTACTTCAGTGAATTCTCCTTCTTAAAGTGCACTGATCAAAGATTCTATTGCAACCATATGACATGAAAATAACTTCTTTTGATCTTCAGTAGCCTTCTCTAATTCATCCTCAGTCGCTATCTTTTCATTCTTCTTTGTGATCATCCAATAATCAATTCCTAGACATAGCAAATGTGTTCTCATCTTGTTCTGCCAACTCTCAAAGTTTTCAGGATCAAACTTCAGACTATCCTTCTTGTAGTAATTCATCTTTAGGATCACCTCAAGCTATTAAACTTTCTCTCTAAGGACGAAAAGCTCTGATACTAATTGTTAGGAATAATAGTCCACAAGACAACTGAGAGGGGGGTGAATTAGTTGTGATATAGATTATTAAACTTTATAAACAAAATCTAAAACTCCGGATGATAGCACATTAAATTCCAACACCATAATACAATATTTTTTGTTGAGGAAACCTTATTAAATGTAAAACCTCGGTGGAAATTAACAGCCACAAATAATGTACTGAGTGTATAGTATCCCTGTTAAAAGATTTAGCCCTGTTAGGAGCTTATTACAACATTACAGTACATAGTCCCTGTTAGGAGATAGAAACTATTAGGAATCAAAATAAATAGTAGGCTCACTACCAAGGCACACTTCCCAAAGAAGGTTAAATCCAACCTCAAGGATTCACAATCCAAACAAGTGTATAAAGAAAATACACAATCCAATGAACTGTTTGATAGCAGCTATCTTTGCTTGGTCAATTCCAATGAAGTACTCTTCTCATAAGCTCTTCTCTACATCTAGCACCCAAAAAAGCCTCATAGATTTCACTTCTTCTTTTCAATCTTTGTCACATCTTTTCAAAAGAAAAGATCACTCATATATACCCTCTTACAATAATTCATTAGGTCGGCCAGTTAATATTTCCTAATACACAAATAATTAATTAGGTCATCCAATGAAGGCTTTCCAATATAAAAATAATTATTTATCCCCTTGCTAAGATAAACATGGTACCTATAAGAATTAAACATTATTTACAATCTATCAATTATGCTTCTACATCTGCAATCCATGCTCACAATTCATTTTACACGCTACATGTCTAAAGTCTGCCAACAATTAGATCTTCTTGAGAATACATGCCACAAATGACATCACCACTAACCAAACAACAATAAAACTCAAACCATTATTCCAACATATGTCAGTTGTCCACTAGTAAGCTCGCATCATGTGAAATATCTTTGCTAGAAAGATATACTCGAAACACAGTGACCTGCTCTGTCTAGAATCATAGTTACAGTCCAAAAACTAGTCTTCACCAAATAAACTATAACATCCGTAATATGAAACATAAATCCAAGAGACCTTAGGAATAAGTTCAACACACATCCTTCTGCATAAATCCAACTTTGATTGTTCTGAATCATCCATAAAGTGTCTGTACCCTTCTTCTAGTCAAGTAAGCAGTTTGTCCTCTCCACAGAAATATATATTAACTTCAGTGACAAAACATGAATATCAACAGCATGATCAGTAACCAAAATTGATATCATCCAATAGACAATAGTTAAATCATAAGTTAGAACACCTATTATGAGGGCTACTAAGCCCAAATCAGTCAAATTGAAGGTGGTTCCCAAATCAACAAGAAAAAGTGTAAAGACAAAGAAAAAGGGCACATAAGAGAACAAAGGATGATGACACAAATGTTTCTACTGATTGAAATGATTCAAAGATTAATTTAAGGACTGAAGGAGCTAAGGAAAAAAAAGTGGTGATCGGTAAGATACCTAAACAAATTGTTACTGGTAAGGGTAAGTGAAAGAAGTTGAGTACACTTCGAGAGGAACTTTTTCAGCGCAAAATCCACTTTTGGAAAAAGATGTTTTATAAATAATTTTTTCACCATATTAAAACCCATTTTAGATATGATTACATATATTATAAATACATAGCTTATTTTTAAATTGGGCTATATTTTAATTTTTAAATAATTTTAAACAGGTCAATAAGTGTGAAATAATAGGTTTCCTTCTTTTTTAGAACATTAATTTATTTTCATATTTTTTGAAAAAATAAATTATATGAAATCAAACTACAGACAATTCTTTTCACTTTGAAAAAAATAAAAAATAAAAAATGATGAGTTTAGGTCAACTTATGCTTGTCGTACATGAGGGGATTTTAAAATAAAAATTATGCCCAATAAAAAAATAGTAGAAAAAATATATTCAGTTAAAAATTACAAAAAAATATTTTCATCAATATTGAGTGTCTTACAAGTAATATTCCAAAAGGATTCAAAAAAATACTTTCATTTAGGTCAAATTATGGTTGGCGTACACATGCATGGAAGATCCAAAAAAGGTGAGTTTTAAATAGTCCTTTTTGAAAACACCTAGTGAAATCCAATTTTTATTATCTGGGTATTAATATAAATTAAGTATTGGGTAAATAGACTTTGATTACTACATTTCATATAACTGAATTTTCTTAAGATTCAATCTTTAAGTGCTTCAATGTTTTTGATCAATTCAGATGAATTTTGAAAAACAGGGAAAACAGTTCCACTTTTTGGCCAAAAAGTGGACTCAACTACTTGCTGGCACCCGTAAGCCACCGTAAGCCATAATTTATTGTGGCTGATGTATTGAAGAAATTGACTGTGCATGGAATTTTAGTTTAGTTAAAAATATATTATCATAGATATGATGAAGAAGAGAAGAAAAGATTAGAGGGAGGAACAATAGTATATCTAAAAAAATTCAATAGAGCACTTGTTGAGATCAAAGGGGAAATCCTTGATGTAAAATGTACATGTTGTCTCACATAAGCCATGAGATAGACCTTTGCATTTCTAATTCAAAAAGAGAGAAAATAATACATGAATACGAAAATATAAGGCAAAACATGAAGTGAGAGTACCCAATCATTGCCTCTATGACTGGTCAAGTGCAATGTTTGAGTTGATTATCTTTGTGTCCTTGGAAGTCCTCCCAAGTGTCCCCATATCCTACATTTTTTTGTAAAAACAATGAATTAGATCCAAAGGATCTAATAAATGACTAGCTACACTCACTACATGTTCATATACTTATGCAAATACTAGTTGATATCAATCTGCATAAAATAAGAAAGGTCATCTTGTTTCACCACATACACTTCATAAGAAAATCATTTTTTTCTAATATGTTTGTTTCACTTGCAGTGTCAGGCATCTCTTGTAGAAAGTGAGGTAAATGTGGCTCCAATAGGGGTTGAGCCCAGCTTGCTGATGAGAGACAGAGAGATAAAAGATATCTGATGATCAAGTACATTCAACTTCATTCAATTTAAATATTGGGATACATGAATTAAAGATATATGATTATTAAAGGGACCTAACCATTTTTGTGAAACCTTTTGATCAAACACAAATATCAAAAGTCATCACATGAAGTGTGCAAAGGATTTCATGTTTTATTTTTTTAAATGCAAATATCAGATCTAAATGGTAGTCATTAGAAAAATGCAACAGAAATGATGCTACTAATTTCAATGGGAAAGCAAATCAATCATATATATATGATACAATTATGACATATCAACATTTCAAAACCACAATTAGCAATTACAATGTCAGGATACAATGTGTTACTGTATAAAAATGCTATAGAAGCTTCATTAGTTAGGGTATGTCATTCAGTAAAATATAATCAATGTTCAAATGATACATGCAATGTTTTGATTCAAACATAATGGTCTATAATTTCAAAGTTTTCATATTTTCCAATGGTCAAATATCTCTGATGTTCATGAAAGAAACAAGTATTGGTATTACACCAAGAATATGAAAAGGATAAATTCATGGTATATTCGGAGGAATATCTTTAATAAAGGAGCAATGGAGTAACAGATAAGTTTATGCTAACATCAACAATGTTCTACAATAGAGAATAATATAACACAAATTTTCAGCATGTGGATTTTAAGAAGTAATAACAAATACACATTCAAATGATAAAATATCTTTAGACCAAAAGTGAATAATTTAAGATGTGTTTTGGTGATGATAGGTTATCAATTGCTTGTTATTGGAGATTATGATGCACAACTATAAACTTATCAAATCAAAATTTATTGATGTTCAACTAAAAAATGACAAAAATATGAAATCATAGGGAGAATACAAATGCAGAGAGAGGAATTTTAAAGTAACAATAAAAAAGATTACTTTGAAAATTAACATGCATTTTTTATGATACAAGAGATGAGCTAAAACTAAGTATTGTTACAAGAAAATCAAATGCCTACATTTCAGTTAATTTTCATAAATGAAAGAAGCAGAATGTTGTAATTCACACATGTTCATAATTGAAAGAAATGATTGAACACAACACTATTAGCTCTATATTTCTTGAGGAAAATTATTTCATGTATTTTAAGCTAATAAATCAAGGAGTTGGAATGATCCAAAAAAAAATGGTTGTGGTATGCTCATAGACACAGATTGTGTAAATCAGAGAGCAAGACAAAACTCACATAATTCCACACTCATAGTCATCACTAAAATAGCAAGAAAAAGAACAATTTTGCATAAACCCTCAAAAATCTAAAATTTCAAGTTGCGTGTTCCAAGATTAAAGAGCTTTTAAATAACATAGAGAAAAACACAGATTTTCTTCAAGGTATTTTAGAGTTGAATCCACAATGACTCAGAAAAACCCAAAAACACAAAGAAACCTACAAGTGAATGAGGGAAAAAGGTCATGGAACAGAAGACTTACCATGTAAACTCTCAACAATAGAAAATTTCCATAAATGAAATTACTTCCTGGGAGGTTAGCAACCATGGCCACGTAAAAAGTTAGGCTATGCAAAAGAATCTTCATACCTACAAAAGGAAGTCACAACCTATATAGTAGGAGCTTCAAAATTTCATGTATTTTTATCATAGAAAACCCTAGGTTTCCATCTCATGGGTAGTGACAAAGAGACTCCAAAAGGAAAAATAAAAAAATGAAATGAGATTAGAGAAAGTGTTATATTTTAGGGATTTATAGAAACCCTAGGAAAGCCGCAGATTCAAAGAGAATTGTTACCTCTTTTAAATTTTTTTACAAGTTTTATTAATGTAGATGTGTTAAGGCTTTTACCTTGGTGTATAATGTAATTTTAACTAAGTAATATGGGGTATATATATTACTTAGTTTATTCCATATTACTTAGTTTTAAAAAAATTATGATCATTTTTTTTTTTTGATCGGTAAAATGAAAAAAAAAATAAAAAATTTATGATTATTATTTACATTATTTAATATGTAATTAGTATTAGTTGATTGATATTTTATAAATAATTAACTAATATTAAAAATTCAAATGAATTAATGATCAATCATTTATTCAACATTTGAATTAAGAGAAAGGGCAAATAGGATTTTTCACTATGACTTGGAGATTTTCAAAGAGAGAGATGTGGTAGATTTATTGTGTCAACTGGAGGATTTTTGAGTTAAGGAGGAGTTCCTATTTTTTTATTGACCTTGGAGGAGTAGTGGTGGCATTTTCTTTGTACCACATGGCTTGGATATTCATTGGACTTGGAGACATTTTGGTGAATCGATTGAATTTTTTTAGGAAGACTTGTTGTAAATTTGGAGTTGTCACCATGAGTCCTTGATCAAAGAGGAATTTTCCACTTCTTGGAGACCCTTTTGGGGAGATTTGAGTCCTCTTTTTGGGGCTATTTTCTTGCATACGAACACAATAGGAATTGTAGCTCCTTTATTTGTGGGTTTTTTGAGGGATTTTGAGGAGGATATACTCCCTCATTTTGTATATTTTGGGAGAGATTTGGATGCAGCCTATGTTGAGTGACTTATCTTAAGGCTTTTACATTGTGTATATTTTATTGTATCTCATTGACGATTATATGATCATTTTTGCCTTTGGAGCATAATATATCCAACATTTTGGATCTATCTTGAACCTTAGTTATTGTGTTGTTATTGGTGATTGATGTTATTTTATGTGTTTCTTTTCAAGAACCCTTTAATTTATGTCTCATCATAGTACATGTGATAAGTTAGTGAATGCTTGTGTATAGGTTATAAGTTGTGTCAAAATTGAAGTTATTAGTTGTGATTAAATTCCTTCTAGCTTCTGATTATCAAACCTTCTTAAGAAGAATTTTTGTATAGAAGATATTATTTCAATATCATGTCCTACAAATAGGTGATTTTAAGCTTCATTGTTTAAACAAGATATAGTAAATTCTTATAATTTTGGTGCATCACCTTAATTTTTAAGTTCATTCATTTCCAAATTAAGCATTTCCTTCTCCCTTTTCCTTTAAAAATTTATAAGTTTCATTATTTATTAGGTGAAAGTATCAATTAGGAGTCGACCTCACCCAGAGGTGCATTCTAGCTATAGGTCACCCATAACCTTGGGATGTTCCCATGTCCCTCTAAAGTATCAAGTTATGTAACTTGATAAGGGTGAACTTTTGAGTGCTAATAGAAAGAAGACAAAAGAATTAGAGAGGAAGTCATAACCAAACTATGTCTAGTTATAACATCAGATGAATTGAAAATACTTCTTGAAGAAGCTAACAGGGAATCACTGACCAAAACAAGGATAATCTGATTATGAGTGGTAATATTGATGAAGTTGTAGTAGAGACTAGAGAAGTGATAATTGTTGAGGAATCAATATGAAGGACCATCACAAAATCATAATAAAAATATGCAAAAATATAAAAGTTTTTATAATTTAGATGTAGAACTAGATATTTTAATCTCTGGTTTACCTAACTCACTTTCTACAACTAATGATGATGAGGAAGATATACCTGGAGTACTAAATTATAACGCGACTATAAAAGAAGATGAATATGAGGCTATGAAGGATGAAGCAACAAAGGATAGTGCAGATTGCAAGTCAAAAGTAACACATGAGGATGTAGGTATAGGAAATGTTACTAAGAGGGAGGGGTAAATCAGTAATCACCAACTTAACCTTAAAACAAAATCTCAAATATTCTCTTAATAGATTGACCGATTACAGCATAATTAATGTATAAGAGTGTTATCGGTTACTATAACATTAAACATCCATGCAAAAGAAAGTAAACATTCAGATAACATCAACACCAATATTTATCTCATGGAAACCTGATAAGGGAAAAAACCACGGTGTGAGATCAATTCCCACAAATTTGTAATCATCTGAAATACGCTCGGATAAGAGATTTCCCAGTTAAGGGTTACAAAAGCACCGTTAAATACTACCCATTTATGGGATTTACCTACAGATCTTTTAAAGTATTGTACCCTTTTAGGACTAACCTGGTTAGAGGATTTTAGAAAATCTTTAAGAATGAAACCCTATTAAAGGATTTACAATAGACCTATTAGGGTCATCTGATAAGGGATTTTACCATCACAATTGTTAGAGAGTAACAACCTATGAAATGATATGTAGTTTGTACTAAGTCTTCTATATCAGATCCAATAAATTTCCATAACACAATAACATACCATTCCAATCCTCTATATCCTCTTCTTTGATTGCAACAATCCTTCCCTAATTAGTTGTAATGTTCAACCAATATCTTGTCTTCTCCTCCATCATGATACCAAACTTCTTCTTGTCTCTTCCTTAAGTAGATAATCATTTATTATCAAAACCTAAACCTAGATCCAATGATCATAACTTCTTCGTCTTATTAAACCATTTTCCTATTCTTCCTCATTAGCTACGTCATGATTTCTCCTTTATGTCTGATAGATTTTAGCTTATGATAACTAACCTCCTTACACCGATAAGACTTCTTTCTCTTTGATAGTTAATACTTTTCACATTTGACTATTTGACATCAATGCCAAACTCTATAACTGATCTAACCATTTCATTAAATTCACTTAACTTCCTTATTAACTAGAGAAGTTATGCCAACAATCTCTCCATATGCGAACAAAGGAATCACACAAAGGAAAGGTAGAGGCAGAAACAATTCAGTATGAAAATATGAAGGAAGAGGAAGTGAGAGAAGAACACAATTCTATGAAAGAGAAGACAAATGAATTGAAATATGAGCAAGTTGAGGAGGAAAGAGACACTGTAGAGGTAGCGACTAAAATATTTGAAAAGGAGACCACTGAAATGTAGATTATACAAGGTCCAATTGAATTGGACATTCTTAGTGAAGATTAGTTGATGGGACTTGTGACTGTAACTCATGCCAAAGAAAGAGAGTGAATTTTGAAGACTAATGAGAAGGGGAAAAATTCTATCTAGGGAAACAAATGTCTTAGGTAAGATCATGCCAACTTATAAATTTTATCCAAATGAGTCTAAATCTAGTCAACTTGAAGGATTATTGGATGTTGTTGACAATCACTTGAAACTTTAGACAAATTTGTAATGATCAAAGTTAAAAATGAATTCAATACCAGTAGATTCAATTAGTTGAATGTTATGAATATAAATGATAAGATCTCTTTAGGAGATGTTATTGGCATCCAAAGAAGATGATCATATCTTAAATTATGTGATGAATGTTGTAATGTTTTCATTTCTGGAAACAAGTCTATTTCATAGGTTAGATAATATATACTGGTGATGAAGATGATTGCACAAGGATTTTTCTAAGTGTTAAGTGTATCAATGATAATACAATCTGTAATGATAATTTTGGTGTGTGATGATAATATAGAAGATTTTGATGATGTAATTGTGTAGACAATATCTGCATAGTCATGTTTACCTACATATGTGATCACATAATTTTATTCAACGTACAAATGGATATTTAAGGAAAACATCAGTGATATTGGAAAAGCCATTCAACCACTCCAGTCAAGGTGATGAAATTGAGGTAGCGATCAATTATGTGTCAAAGTTTTATTTACTTGTGAATTGTATTGTTGAGGATGGACCTTGAGGAGTCCAATTTCCTATGTTGATGTGACAACTTATGAACTTTGATTGGGATTTGGAGGCTAACTCAAGGAACACATTTTAGGGTTTTGATTAAGAAAAAACAGGTTTTACAAGGACCCGAAACCTTTACAAAAGAAACCAAAGTATCCAGAAGGTTTTACAAGGACCTGCAACCTAGAATTTAAAGATACATAGTTTTAAAAGCATAAACAGCTATGCCAAGGCAACAGAACAAAAAGGAACAGCAACACAGCAAGTCGACCATAAAAAAGTCCCAAAGTAATAACAGGATACAGCAGGGACAACAAAAAAAGACCACCCAAAAAAAGCAAAGAAAAAACAATTACATATCTTTAACCATCTCTTCTACTTCAAGGACCATAAGTTGCATGTTATTAACCATGGTTTTCATCTCCTCAGTCTCTTTGTCCTCCTTAGGGCTCTTTTTCTTCGCACTGGCTCTGGTTCTCGATCCTAGTCCCGTCTTCTCCACATTGCTGCTGTCTTTTTCCTTATTGATCATCTCCAGTTTATCCATGAGGATTTGAGCATGACCATAGTAGGCTTTCAAGCTTATGAGACATTGTTCTCCAATTTTCTTAACAGATGTCTCCAATCTTTTAACTTTTTTGTGCAGACTCTTAATATCATCATCCCTGTTGTCCTTTTCCATGTTATCTTTAAT
>MU225537.1:4818350-4843230 GCA_018584345.1 Thuja plicata
TTGTCCTCCTCAAATACAAGATTCGGACTCCATTTTTGGAGAATAAGAGTGTTTTTCCCAATCAACCATGGTCCGCTGCAAAGAATATTCATTCTATCTTCTTCACAAGAAAAAAAGAATGACATACGTCCCTTAGCCATAGCTACCACCTCTACCTGTCCTTTCAAAGCCCATTTACAAGAAACAAAAGCCCTGACCACTTCGATGTTAGGTCTCACTCCTACAAATTTACCAACCAGCAAATTTTTCATCCTTGCAATAGAAAAATCGATAGTCTGATCTGGGATTTCAATAGCAAAGCTTCCTTGAGAAGGTTTAGAAACATTCTTCACCGGAGGTAAAGAATATTTACCTGTTGGTTTGATGCCAAATAGAGACGCCCATTTCCTTGGTTTCCCCAGCCCAGCCTCCTGTCTGGGACCCCCTCCTGGGTCCTCTGGCGCCTGTCCCGCATCGGGATCCAATCCTGTGATCTCGATGTCCTTCCCATCAGTCCGCTTACTGTGCTCAGAGGATTCTGCCTCCTCCCGAATTCTCCCGCCCAAATTCAAAGTTGAATTTGGACGCTCCCACTCGCTCCCTCGTTTGCTTCCTCCCATTTCCCAAACACATTTTAGGGTTATTCCACCAACCTAAAAGTGTTTATAAGAGATGAGATTGAAGGAAAAATTAGTAAGAGCTGAGAGTTTTTGTTGATGTGATGATTGTAGTGGTTGAAGAGGAAGTTTTTATGAATAGAACAATGATTTGAGTAGTGCTAAAGAAGATCTGTCAATAAGAGTGTGCTACTTTCAAATTATTTCATTTGAGTCCATTCTCAAGGCAAGTCTTAATTGGTGTGTGATCAAAATCCTCTAACAAGGTTACTATTAATAGGGTAAGCAGGATCCTAACAGATCTAAAGACTAAATCCTCTAATAGGGTAACTCTCAGAAGGAGTTTTAAATATGTTAACATGGTAGTTCCTAACATGAATTTTTTAATAACCTATAATTGGGTTAAGGATACTCTTAACCGAGTATAGCCTTAACACGGTGTTGTAATGCTCCTAATAGGAAAATAATTATTGGTACACTAGTGAGATTTTTGGGTGATAATTCCCACCATGGTTTTTTCCTCTAACAAGGGTTTACACAATAAAATATTAGTGTCATTGTATTGATTTCATAGACTTATGTTTTGATATGCTTTTATGTTATATTTAGCTTTGTATGTTGGTTACTTTGGATGTTGTTGAAAATATTTTGTAGATTTGTTAATGCACTGATTCACCCCCCCCGCCGTGCGCCATAGTACTTTCCTAAGGTGCCACAAGAAGTGGTTTTCACCATAGGATGAATTATTTCTCTTTAATTTTTTTCTATCATCTTGATCTTTAGATAATGCTCTTTTGAAATATATTCTATAATGACATGCAACTATTTAAAATATTCCCAAAGATGTTGATAGAGTAATAGAAAGGATAATGATATGGAGGATAAGGAAGATGGTTGCTAAGGATTCATGTGATTGGATAAGGGGGATGAAAGGATGACAAGTAGGTGTTGGGTAATAGATGGGATATTGGAAGGATTTTGTACGGATATATGGACATGATGGAAAGATCAACTTTAGCACATACCTTGAAGGGTGATGAAATTATGGAGGAACAATAGATGAAAAAGGTGAGGACATATCTAATGTAGTTGAATTTGGGATATAGGAACCTAAAATAGACTTGGAAAGTGGAAAATGTTTGGAAGGAGATAGAGTGAAGACGTTTGGAAGCTTGAATGTAAACTTTGATTTTTCTTTTGTGTGCAAGTCTTTCAAAAGTGACTTGGGACTCGACATAACTATTGATTTTTCTATCTTTTTTGATTATTTTGAATGCATTTCTTCAATGAGGGATTTTGGAACCCACATTTTCTTTGAATTTTCCTTTTTCTTCATGGACCTTTGTGGTCTATTTTATATTTCCTTTTTCTTTGTATTCACATGTCGACTAGATTGGACATGTTGATATTTATACACATGTGGATTCTTGGTTTTTTTTTTTCACATTTGACATCCAAGTTTCTTGCAAAGGTTTTGGGAATTTGGGATGGATAGGAATGAAGTGGAGAGTTCATGTGGATAGGTGATTGGAAATTCCTCAAGTATGCATGCTTTTGTTGATGTTTATATGTGATAGGGTAAATGGATGGCGAGCTAGAAATGGTAGGAATGAATTATGGAGAAATATATGGACCCTATATGGATGAAAGGTATGAAGGATTTATCTTTTGGATATAGGGATGAAGAATGGATTTGGAGGATGGTGAAGGTAGGTTCTTATGTTTAAATGGATGAATATAAGGTGTGTAAGCAATATCAACATCCTTGGAGTGATCTGCATTGACGAGTATCTCATATTTAAGATTTTTTTTATACAAATAGGCTCATGAGTAGCTTTCATAGGATAAAATTTAATAGGAGAAACTAAAGCTTAAGGGGATTTATTATCATAGAATGGATTGGAAGGAATGAGAGGTTCTTGAAGTTGACATGGAGGATCATGAAAATGAGGTAATGGGATACTTTGATCTTGACGTAGAAGAGTATTATTGGATGGGGTGAAAATGGAGATGGAGGTAGAGGGGATACTTTTCTCTTGGTTTTCAATAGGATCATTATAAATGGTGGAGGGATACTTTTCTCTTGGTCTTGTTGCTGCTACAGAACTAGCTTGGCTCTGTTTTGAGATCTTTTTCCTAGATCTCTTAGGGTGTTCACGACCCTAAACTGAGGTAAGTCACTCTCAACTTTATCTCCTCTTCAAGAATCAGTCCCCATCGAAATGATTTTCATCTTCTTCTTGTTGAACCTACACAAATAGATTCATTCAACCAATGTTTTCAGAACATTGTTCTCATTCTCTTCCCTAGCCGGACTATCACTAAGCTCACCTAGGATAAGATCTCCATATTCACACCTATTGCTACTCCTACCAATAACAAAAAGGAAAATATGTACAAGGGCTCCTCTTGAGTCCCATCCCAACACATGATTCTCACCATGGATTTAGGAATCTCGAGGGGACATTACTATTTACAACCCAGAACGGTGAAGAACTAATAACTTGCAAAACATAAAATAAGGTAACCAATCTACTTCCATGCAAAAGGAACCACAAAGAAACTTGATATCCACTAAACACACAATCTACACTTCTCATTACTGGCAAAAAACCAAAACAGTACAGTAATCTATAAATCTCTAACTTTCCTGTAGCTTCTCTTCTTCTTCAATCTCTACCTTCTAGATCTCCAAAAATGAAGGTTCTAGATGTTATTAGTAACCATCCTCTCATAGGAAAAAAACCCTAACTATCCACTCATTCACAAGAATCTCTTCAGGAACCGTTACACTAACCATACTGTCCATAAAAGACAAGATCTATTTTTCACAGGCTGTTACGACTAAATATTGTCGAGCAATAGTAAAGAAAGCCAAGCTCCAGTGTTGGCTGAGTTGCTAGGCACAAATGTAGGTTGAGTTGCTAGGCACAAATGTAGGCTAAGCTGCTAGGTACAAATGTAGGCTGAGCTTCTAGGAAAAAATGTAGGTTGAGCTGCTAGGTACAAATTTAGGCTGAGTTGCTAGGCACATGTCTTGGTTGGATTTCCAGAGTCTTACCAACTACCTCACCCACACACGCACAACTAAAGAAAACCAACTAAGAAACCTATCTAGACATGGATTGACCTAGTCATATCCATCTTAGGGAAATAAAACAAATGACCTTCTAAGGTCCACACACACTCTCCTAACTTGGCTAGAGTCAGTACATGCCATAAATAAAGAGCCAGGGGTTTGAGTTAGGTGTGCTCCTGCACCATACTCCCCCAGAAAAAAGAAAGGTTAATCTATCCTTGGATTGAGCATGTATGGATCAATGCCCAACCTCTTGTAGTCTGTTTCTCTGATCCAAGTAGCATCAACATCTTATTTTCCATGTCATTTGACAAGGTGCTCCATATAGTCTCTACTCCTAGTCTTCTTGTAGACCGTTGAGTCTAGTATCTTTTTAGCTGTCATAGATGGAGTAAGGGTTAATTTTAGATATTTTACCTATTGTATTACCTCTTGAAGGTTTTGATCAGCATCTTGAATTATTCCTTTGTATGCTATCAAATCTGCAATGTTGAAAACTAGTGACAACCCAATGTCTTCAGGAAGCTCCACCTTATATGCATTATTTCCACACTTTGCAAGTATCTTACATGGACCTAGCCTCTTCATTTATAGCTTGTGAAGAAAACATTTTTGTAGCCTATGTTTGTTCAAGTGTACCATCACAAAGTCTCCAATCTGAAACTGAACATCCCTCTTTGTTGCATCCACCGTTTACTTTACCTTTTCAGCATTCTCAATCAAGTTCTTTCTCACACTTTCATGTACTTCCCTCATTGAATGAGAAAATTCCTCAACATATGCACTACCATGCATTCCTTCCTTCAATTCTCTAGTCTCAAAAATTCCTCTTGAGTGAAAGCCATAAACAATTTCAAAAGGACTCTTACTAGTTGATCTATTCATTGTATCATTGTATGCATATTCAGCCTGTCCAATGAGTTGGTCCCATGCTTGACCATACTCATTTGTGAGGCATCTCAGAAAGTTACCAAGACTCCTATTTACTACCTCTGTTTGGCCATCTATCTGTGGATGGTAGGAAAATCCAAAGAACAAGTTAGTGCCAAGCTTTTTCCATAAGGTCTTCCAAAAATGGCTCTTGAATTTTGTGTCCCTGTCTGAGACAATACTAAGTGGGAGTCCATGGATCCTCACCACTCCATTGAAAAACAACTAAGCAATGTTACAAGCATCATGAATGGTCTTACAAGGTATAAAATGTGCCATCTTACTAAATTTTTCCACAACAACATAAATAATGGCATATCCCTGCCTTGTTCTTGGAAAACCAACTACAAAATCCATGCTTATGCATTCCCATGGTATGGTTGGGATTGGAAGTGGCTGATAAATACCTACATTGGAAGATGTGCCCTTTTATTTTTGACACACTACACAACTCTCAACATATTGTCTAACATCTCTATTCATTCTAGGCCAAAAATAGAACCTAGTGACTAACTCTTGAGTCTTACTGACTCCAAAATGACCACTAAGTTATCCATTATGTTTTTCTTGGCTCAAATTCTCTCTCATAGACCCTTTTGGAACACAAAGCTAACCTCCTTTAAACAATAAATCATTCTGCAAGGTATATTCATAAAACTCACCATGAAAGTTGTTTTAAAACTCTTTGCATACCTTGTAAATTTGTGCAAAATCTTCATCTTTAGCATACAGGTATTTGAAGCTATCAATACCTATGCTTTGTAGCTAAACTTCTTGGACTATGATCACCCTTCTACTCAATGCATCAGCAACCTTGTTCTATAATCCCTTTTTATGCTTGATATTGAAAGTGTTGGCTTGTAGGTACTCCACCCACTTCATGTGTTTGTTGTTGAGCTTTTCTTGAGAGTTAAGGAAGTTGAGAGCTTGGTTATCAATATATACTATGAACTCCTTTGGCATCAAGTAGTGCCTCCACTTCTTGAGTGTTTGGACTAGAGCATACAAATCTAAGTCATAAGAAGAGTACTTCTTCTTTGCATCATTTAGATTCTCACTATGGAAAGCTACTGGTCTTCCTTCTTGGCTTATGACAACCCCAATGGCCACATTACTTGCATCACATTCTACTATAAAAATCTTATCAAACCTTGGAAGAAATAGAGTAGGCAACTCTGCTATCTTCTCCTTGAGTGTTTCAAACCCTTTTTCTGCTTGTGGTGTCCATTGAAACTTTGTCTTCATCCCACCTCTAATAGTGTCTAACATAGGTGCACAAATCCCACTGAAATGTCTAATGAACTTTCTGTAATACTGGGATAAACCATGGAAACTTCTCACCTCAATTGCAGCCTTGGGAGTAGGCCAAATTAGAATGACATCCACCTTTTCTTGGTCCATTTTGAGGTTACCTTGTGACAAAACAATTTAACGAAGATATACAAGCTCCTGCTTCATGAAGTCACACTTCTCCAAATTCATCATTAGCTTTTCATCATGCAATTTCTTGAAAACAATTTTCAAATGCCTAATATGCTCCTCCTTAGTTCTACTAAAAACTAAAATTTCATCTAGGTAGACAACAACAAATTTACCAATGCATTCTACCAATACCTCATTCATCAACCTCATAAAAGTTGAGGGAGCATTAGACAAACCAAATGGAATTACCAGCCATTCATACAAACCTTCTGTATTTTTGAAGGTTGTCTTCCATTCATCTCCTTCATTAATTCTGATTTGGTGGTAGCCGCACTTAAGATCAATCTTGCTGAAGTACTTTGTCTCCCCTAAGCAATCCATTAGGTCTTCAATTCTGGGTATTGGAAACCTATAGCTAATGGTGATTCTATTTATGGCTCTAGAATCAGTACAAAGTCTCCAAGTTCCTCCTTTCTTAGGTGCTAAAATAGTAGGGACTGCATATGGGCTTATGCTCTTTCTAATTAGGCCTTGGTCTAATAACCCTCTGATTTTCTTGGCTATTTCCTCATTTTGCTGAGTGGTCATCTTATATGCAGCTTTGTTGGGTAAGGTAGCTCCTGGTATGAAGTCAATCTTTTGACTAACAAGTCTCTTAGGAGGTAGGGGAGTGGGCTGGCCATCATTCACAATATCTCTATACTCTTCAAGTATTTCTTTTACCTCATTCAGTATTTCTAATTTATTGACAACAACTTCATGTTTTTGCTTTAATACTAAAGAAAATACAACTCCTTCTCCTTCTCCTATAATCTTCAAGAATTCCTTCTCACCAACCATGAGCACACTTGTACTTGATGTTTTTACCTATCCTTCTTCTATTAGTGACTGAATTTTGAAAGTCACCCCATCTTTCTTGAATGAGTATGCATTCTTGGTTCCATCGTGCATGGCTTGGCTATCAAATTGCCATGGCCTTCCAAGTAGAAGATGGCATGCATCCATGGGAAGAATGACACATAGAACTTTATCTTTATACTTTCCAATGGTGAATTCTACCCATGCTTTTTCTCCTACAAACACATGTTGTCCTTTGTTGAGCCATGTAACCTTATATGGATTTTCATGTGGAATCCTTTTCAAATTTAATTTTCTAGCTGCCTCTTCACTAATGATATTATCAATTGAGCCTGAATCAATAATGACTCTACACACCTTTCCTGTAATCTTTCACTTCACTCTAAAGAGTTCTCTCCTTTGGCTTGGTTCTTCTTTGCTTGGCTCTCTAATTAAGGTCCTCCTTATCATGAGGTTCTCACCTTCTTCTGACTCTAATGGTACCTCAGATGGCTTGCTGCTGCAACTTGGTTCTTCTTGGACATAGTTAACTCTTTTCCCACCTCCTTGAGATGTAGAACCTTTTTCAAGATATCAATATGTAGGATGTCCAAATTGCTGACACTTGTAACACTTCATTGAAGAGAAGTAAGATCCTCTTCCTTGGTTATTAGTTCTTCCTCTTGAACTACTATTTGAACCTCTTCCAGGGTTATAACCACCTCTTATGTTACTAGATTCTCCTTGATTCTCAGTGAGTTTGGACTCACTTTGATTTCTTCCTCCATATCCTCCTCTATGACCTCTATTGTCTCTTCCTCTTCCTCTACTATTTGAATCTTACTTCTTCTTGAATTTTTCCTCCACCTTGAGGGCTAGCTGGTAACATTGGTGTACAGTCTTGAAGTTTAAGAGACTAATTTCCTCTTGGATACTCCACTTGAGTCCATTCAAGTACCTAGCCACTTTTAGGATTTCGTCTTCCATCACATGCGACCTTAAGCATAGTTTGTGAAATTCTTTGGTGTAGGAACTAACTTCTAAATATTTTTGTCTCAGATTCTATCTCTTTTTGTGCAACTGTACTTCATAATCATCAAGAAGGTAAGTTTCCTTCATCTTGGCCACCATACCTTTCCAATTGGTTATGGGGTTCTTTCCTTCTTTTTCCCTCTCATCTTGGACAAACTTCCACCAAGTGAGAGCAGTTCCTCTCAGCCTTGTTTTGGCTATTCTTACTTTCTGAGCTTTGGTCTTATTATCATAGTCAAAGTGATTTTTAGGACCTTCTCTCCATTCCATGATTAACTCTGGTTCCATCTTGCCACTAAATAGAGGCACACCTTCTGAGGACTTACCACTCATTGCCTTCAATGCTTTCAAGAATGGCTCTTCTTGAAGCACAAGGTCTGGCTCTAGAATAATGTCTTCCTCTACCACTTCTTTACCCTTTCCATCAACTTCTCTCATCCATTCACTAATTTCTATAGTCCTAAGCTGCACTTCTTCCAACTTAGTTGTCATTTCAACTAACTATTCCTGTAGGAGTCTATTCTCCTCCTTTTTCTCTTCCACATCTTTTGTGAGTTCCACATTGGTCACCATCTTGGATGAGTTGACAGACATTTTTTTAGATAACATCCAAACAACACACGCCCAAATCTTTTAGGACTCTGACACCAATTTGATGAGGAAAAAAGTCTTGTTGCTGCTACAGAACCAGCTTGGCTCTATTCTGAAATATTTTTCCTAGATGTCTTAGGGTGTTCACAACCCTAAACTGAGGTAAGTTACTCTCAAATTTACCTCCTCTTCAAGACTCAGTCCCCATCAAAATTCTTTTCATCATCTTCTTGCTGAACCTACACAAATAGATTCATTCAACCAATGTTTTCAGAACATTGTTCTCATTCTCTTCCCTAGCCGGACTATCACCGAGCTCGCCTAGGATAAGATATCCAGATTCACACCTATTGCTACTCCTACCAATAACAAAAAGGAAACTATTTACAAGGGCTCCTCTTGAGTTCCATCCCAACACATGAATCTCACCACGTATTCAGGAATCTCAAGGGGCCATTACTGTTTACAACCCAGAACGGTGAAGAACTAATAACTTGCAAAACATAAAATAAGGTAACTAATCTACTTGCATGCAAAAGGAACCACAAAGAAACTTGATATCCACTAAACACACAATCTGCAACTTCTCATTACTAGAAACAAAACAAAACAATACAATAATCTACAAATCTCTAACTTTCCTATAGCTTCTCTTCTTCTTCAATCTCTACCTTCTAGATCTCCAAAAATGAAGGTTCTAGATGTTATTAGTAACCATCCTCTCATAGGAAACAACCCTAACGGTCCACTCATTTGCAAGAATCTCTTTAGGAACCATTACACTAACCATACTATCCATAAAAGACAAGATCTTCTTTTCACGGGCCGTTACGACTGAATATTGTCAAGCAACAATAAAGAAAGCCGAGCTCTAGTGTTGGCCGAGCTGCTAGGCACAAATGTAGGCCAAGGTGCTAGGCACAAATGTAGATCAAGTTTCTAGACACAAATGTAGGCCAAGCTGCTAGGCACAAATTTAGGCCTAGCTGCTAGGCAATGTTGGCCGAGCTTCTAGGCATTGCAGGCCGAGTTGCTAGGCAATGTAGGCTGAGCTACTAGGCAATGTAGGCCGAGTTGCTAGGCACCAATGTATGCTGAGTGCCAGTGATACCAAGTAGCTTATCCAAAGTTCCTAATGCCTTGGTTGGATTTCCAGAGGCTTACCAACTACCTCATACACACACACAACTAAAGGAAACCAACTAAGAAACCTATCTAGACATGGATTGACCTAGTCATATCCATCTTAGGGAAATAAAAAAATGACCTTCTAAGGTCCACACACACTCTCCTAACTTGGCTAGAGTCAGTACATGCCAGAAATAAAGAGCTAGGGGTTTGAGTTAGGTGTGCTCCTACACCAATCTTGATCTTGGTTAGGAAGTAGATAAGACATAAGATTTGGAGGGATAATTTGTGCTTGACATGGAGCCAATTATCTTGGAAGAAGTGCAAGAGTATGATAGGATCATTTTAAGAATCTATTAATATGTTACCTTCGTCAAATATTAGATAGGAATGGATAGGATATAGATCTTGATCTTTACTGATACTTGTGGCTTCTCACTTTAGATTACTCTCTTGACATCGAGCCACTTCTAAAGACATAGTAGGAGTTTGGATATGCATGGGGGTTTCTTAAAGGGATGATGAAGGATCATTTTGAATAGGCATGAAAGGCATTGAAGAACATGAAAGCTCAGGGTCTATGATCTTTGAAGCATGGAATAAAATTTTAGCATGATGTAAATTAGCTTGGATTTATTTTCAACGAAGCCCTTGAGGGTAGACACAGTCAACATGGAAAGTACGCTCATTTTTTGATGGAGATATTTTGACTAGTTTTTCTACTTTAGGAGATGGAGGAATGGTGGAAGAAATAGAGGCTACATGAGGACCATTACTAGACATAGGTTCATGGTTTAGATATTTCTTAATAATAGTATCTTTTTCTTCATTACATGACTCATTAGGATTTTTCTATTCAATTATGTCATCATCAATGAGATATTGTATTCTATGCTTCAATTCCACGCAATTTTAATTTTTGTGTTCATTATGTCTATGATATGTACAATAGTTTCTCAAAAACAATAATCCACATGAAGTGATTTGAGGCAACATGATGGGATTATTTTAAAGGATTTCTTCCAAAGTTGATTCATAAGAATGTCCCAAAGGAGTAAATTATATATCCAATGGTCATTTAAATTCACTTGTATTTTCCAAATAGACATTGGATTCAAGATCATGATGATCAAATTTGTTGTTGTCATATGATTGATAGAAAAGAATCTTAACATAATCTAATGGAACTTCCTCTTCATTATCTTGATCAAATATAGGATGGTCATGAATTTGTTCTTGATCAAAGATGAGGATGACATGAAGTTATTCTTGATCAACGATAGGATGGTGATGATGTTCTTCTTGATCAAAGATGAAATTTATGTGAGATTGTGAAGTAGCCTTTTTGTTTGAATAAGATGAATATATGGATGGATCATGATCATAGAGAAAAGGAAAGATTTATCTTAATGGGGACTTGTTGGATGATGTATCATTTAACTTGGATTTTTTATTGTAAAGATTGAATTTTCTTTTTGAGGGTTGCAATGAGAATCTCTTCTTATTTTTTATCGTGGTTATGATATCTAGACCAATTTTTTGCAGCCATTATGTGATTGTCTTGATTTTGTTGTTTAGGTGATTGAGAATATGTGATCTCTTGAAGATAGAGCACTTCTTCCCTATGCAAGGGATCTTGTCCAAAATGGCATGAAAAGGATTTTAGGCTCTTTGTTAAAATAGTATCCTTTTGATAATAATGAGGATGTTTATGAAATTTGGATATTTTAAATGAATTATTTTATTTTTTAGATCATGTATCATCAAACATAGCAAGAACAAATACACATGTTTTCCAACCTTTAAAAAGCTACACAAAAATTGTTTATTGTTGAATGTTTTAATAGGTTTTTCACAAGAAAACACTTCAATCAATCTACTTATAGTCAATTTTGGTTTAACATGGTTTGAATAGGTAGGCTTACAATTAACCACAATTTTAATCAAGGATTCTGTTCAAAAACATCTTATGAATGTGTTACAAGGCCTCATGGTAGCATACATGCTATTTAGGTCTTATAGATCGCCAGAGGAGACTAGGAATAATATACTTTTTCCCTTTGAAGCATTAACTTGAAGAAGGTATTTGTTTATAATGGATCACAACAAGCTTAGATTTAGCTTTGTTTCCACTTTGGGTTGTCCCTCTCACTGGCTATGTTAAAGAAAGTCTTGGGAGATGAGCCCTCTAAGTTTCAAATTTAACTATCATGTTCATGAAAGCAATGAAATAAAATAAAAATTAAGTCTAGGAGTTTTATCACCCTAAGAAGGATGAGAGCATATCTCTATTACTTTATAATTCCAAACACAATTGACAAATTTTTTTCTTTCCAAGCCTTTAAACTATGGAATTAGAGCATGTTTGGCATTTTGTTCAACTTAAAACGTTGAGAGCATAGGCCTAATTCTTTTCACTCACAAACAAAGATGTTTTATTTTAGTGTTTTTTCATTCCTTAACCTTTCTTTCTATTGTCAAATTAGGCATGTTTGGCATTTTGATCATCTTTAAAAGATGAGAGAATAGGCCTAATACCTTATTTGATAAATAATAATAGGTTTCTTATTTAAGCTAGATTTCAACTTTTAAAATGTAACAAGTTAAACAAATGACTTGAAATTGAAAGGCTTTAGGACTCACCTTGTTCGAAGCTTATACACATTTTTTAGACAATTTTATATTTTCAATATATATACCTCAAAAATATCTCCTACTCCTAAGCATCCGCTTCACAATCGTTAATCCAACACAATCCAAGCCAAAGTGAAGGAAATCTAAATATACATGCAAATTTACTCAAAATACATGCAAATTGACTCAAATTTCTAAATAATAAAGGATTAATTCAATGAAGGAAACTTAACTTTGTATGCATTAACAACTTTCAAATAATGTTCATAAGATTTAATTTAAACTTTCTTAGATATTTACGTTATGAACCTTCTTTGCATACTTATTTAGCCTTTTAGCTTCCTTCTCCTTGTGATAATCCAGAATCCTAAATGCTAGCTTCTTCACTTTCTTCAAATTTGACATCTGCAAAACATTTCAAGTCAAAATAGTTTAAAGATTTGCAAATTTAACATAAAAATGCATAGGCGCTAAAACAATGCTTGTAAGTGATGAAAGAATGTTTGTAAGCGTTGAAAGAATGTTTGTAAGCACTAAAAGAATGTTTGTAAGTGCTGAAAGAATGTTTGCAACAAGTGCTAAAAGAATGTTTACAAGCGCTGAAAGAATATAAGATAAGAGACAAAAGAAATATTGCATGCGCTAAAAGAATCCTTGTATGTGCCAAAATTTTCTTTGTACGCACTGAAATTTACTGCACACACACTAGAATTTTCTTCCTATGCACTGGACTTCTATGTATATGTGCTCTTGTACCTATAAATCTCAAATCTGGAAAAAAAATTACTAAAATGCTAAAAAAATTCCCAAAATTTCATTAGTTTGAGGCCTCTGCCCAATGGTGGGTTCCATTTGTAGTATGTAAAATACCATAATGAGACTTTAATTCAACTATTTTAACTCAAACTGACTAATTAAGGTATTTTAAACCAAAATTCTCAAGAATGTCTCATATTTCCCTATCTAAGAAGATCGTAAGAATGATTTTAGCTGCAAATGAGAAATCCTAAAGTGACAATCCTTAAAATGAGAGTGAAAATGATGTGCAATTATGCTAAATGATGAATTTAAATCTAATTATGTTAATACAATGCTAGATTGAATTCAAATTACTCTAAACATGGATGCATATTTGGCTATAATTATGATGCAAATGATAGTGTATGTAAAGTGGTGGGTTGCATTGAGAAATTCATTCTATTTATAAGATTTTCCCCAGGGTAGGGGTAGAGTGAGTTAACCATGATTAGATGAGATAGGTTGAGTTGTGTTTCAAATATGGGGACAAGATGACAAAATAAAGGGTGACGTAGAAAAGGCTAAATGAGTTGCTAAGATAGCAAAGCTTGTAGTGATCCATGCACTTTCAAACTTGTCTTCTCATTAGCTAATTGATTTTTGTCCCCTTTGTTGAAATTAGGAATTAATTAATTTAAACAATTAATTAAATTAGCCACATAGGGGAATTAGATGGTTTGGATTTGATTTATTTAATTAAACTATATAACTATAACTAATTGATTTAATCAATTACATAATTTAATTAATACCTTTTTGGCCTGAATTTAATTAATTAATGACTTTGTTAATTAATCTATGATGTTGACTTGATTTAGCCACTTTGACTTTGGTTGACCAATTTAAGGTGTCTACAACATAATTCAATTATAAAATGAATAGTAATAATTTATTAAACTTAAAATAAGGCATAATTTATATTGAGTAAATATGAGTCTCTCCTTAAGAAACCTTTCTTGTTTCATCATTTTTAGGTTAAAAAAATCATCAGCTACATGGTAGAAGTCTAGAAACATAAAGAAATCTCATAAACATCTTCTAGGTTGATTTACTATGTTGGTCACCCCAAAGCCAAATCATATAGACATCCCAAGGAAAATCCTAAGGCTACAAATTTGTGTCAGTGGTATCAAATATCTGATATGGAATGGATATCAAATATTTACAGTTTATTCATATACTACATACCTTATATAATATATCATAGTATCTAATATATAATATATAATAAACTAAGTTAATATATTACTATTATGTATCAAATTTAAAATATATTATATAATATATAAATGTTATAATAAATACTCTCTCTCTCTCTCTCTCTTCTTAGAATAACTGAGAGGGGGGGTGAATTAGTGGCCTCAAAAATTAATCCAATAATCCAACCAAAACTTATATCAGAAATATAATACCTTCAGTTATCTTTCATTCCTATAAGATGTATGCCTTAAGTAATCTTATCAAATATATACTACTTGGTGAGTATATTGTTTATCTTTTTCTAGACTTTACTGAGTAGTACTAATTAAACTTAATGTTTACCAACCAATCCTATTTTAGTAATGTTTAAGGCAAAACATCAAAGCAATGAACCATATACACATTTGACACATGGATTTTTAACATGGAGACCCTATTAGGGGAAAAACCACTTGGGACTAGTAACCCAAAATTTTCACTCTTATGAAGTGAGCTCGATGAAGAGCCAACCTTGTTAAAGGTTACAAATACACTGTTAAGTGTGACCTTGTTAGAGGATTTAAAACTAAAAATTTATCATTTGACCTAGAATTCACTATGCTCTCAACATGAACACCTTCTAATACTCTTGAGTATCTCAATACAATAAGGATGGTTAAATCCCACTCAGTTAAGAGATTTTCTGAATCAACGGTTAAACTGAAACTATAAATGATCTATTCAATAATACAACTTTAACTTACAGATTTTCAGATCTATTGTTAGTCCATAATAACTCTCTAATCAATTTTATCTTCAATTACTTTTCTCCCCTTCTTTCTTCTTTCTTCTTGGTGAGCGCTCTTGCTTTTGTTGCTCGGTGTCTGCAGAATTCTTGCTTCTGTTCTTCCGCCTGTATGATTAGATCTGCATGAAGACTTCTATCTTCATGAGAATTATACTTATCATTCCTTTTTTCATAATGAATTAATTTTCTCTTTATATAGATATGATTTCACCATTCAATCTCCTTGTCTTTCTTGTTCTTGACATAGATTGCTTCTTGATCCACAAATCTTGCCATGCAGTTTTGTAATCTTTAAAGCTTTGCTTTAGTTTTATTTTGTATATTTCTCCTTGACAACTGTGAATAAAACTATCTTTAAATTTTTAGTTCAACTGGTCAATGAAAACAAAGCAATCAATCAATTAACTCTAAATATAGATTCTACCAGCTAAGTGTTTTGTCATTTTCTAACTCTAGTTGATTTCGGTCATCAACTCTTAGTTTGCTCGGTCATTGACTCTAGTTATCCTCGGGCATCAACTTCAATTCTTCTTGGTGACTACTTTAGTTATGCTTGGTGTTGTGGTGCTTGGTATACACTGTGACTACTCGAGGTTCTCTATCCATCGGTGTGCACTGTCTGTCGGTATTTACTGTCACTTGGTGTACACTGGCTTTTTATGTTTACCGATAACATAAAATTTATCTTTTTAGTTTCTTTAAGTTTATGAAAATATGTATATGACCAATTAGATTATATCAAGTTGAAATCAATGACAATACAATACATTAACCGATTTAATGTCTTGCATTTACTTTCTACAGCTCGGTGATCTTCAACTTATCATCTTCAAATATTCAATCAGATATAGTTCATCAATATCTCTCTTTGTCATTGATGGAAACATACTATCAATAGCTTATATTTTATTCTTGCAGAGTGCTCTCCCTTTCTTCATTACCTTCAATGGATAGATGTAGCAACTTCTAGTTTTGTCTCTCCCTTTGTTGTATAATTTCTTCTCCCTTTTCTAGATATATATGCAGTGTTATTTCTCCAATTCTCCCCCTTAGATGGATGGTTATTTCTTTGAATCTGTCTTGGATCTTTCTCTCCCTTTGTAGAACTTCTTTTTTTGATCTTTTCTCTCCCTTTGACTGATGTTCTTCTCTTTGATAGATATTTCTTTATTGGATATCTCTCTCCCTCTAGATGTACTTTTCCTTGATGGATATTTAATATGGATATATTCCTCTCCCTTTGACAGCAATGCTAAAAAAATATATCATTGAATTCTTCTATCCATCAACAATACAAATCTGTAGTAGCCAACAATATCTCTGGTGTTCGGTTCTGATAAGTACCCTCTTGTACTGATATGTAATTGCAGCCCGTATCATTGCTTGCATCAACATGATTTATTTTTTGATTATATGTAGGATGATGCAACCTTCAAGTCAGCTTAGTTACCAGTGGATAAGGGTCAGACCCCTAGTCTCTTCATCAGGTACTCAAATATATCTTTTGGCAATGACTTTGTGAATATGTCTTCTAATTGTTCTTTGGATTGTACATATTCCAGTATCACTTCTTTCTCTTGTACTTGTTCCCTCAAGTAATGATACTTGATAGAAATGTTCTTTGTCTTAGCATGCATCATAGGGTTCTTTGAAATGTTGATAGTAGTTGTATTATCATGATAGATAATTATTGGTTAAACAATTTCTATATTTATGCCTTTTAGCAATTGCTTGATCCATGCAATGTTAGATTAATTTGCAGCAGCAGCCACATATTTTTCTTATTTAGTTGATTGAGATATGCATCCTTTCTTTTGACTTATCCATGTGACAAGTGTGTCACCCATAAAGAATGTTCCTCCTGTTGTGCTCTTTTTATCATCTATGTTTCTTTCCCAATCAGCATTTGTATAAACTTGTAGCTCAAATTTGTCTTCTCTATTATACCACAAACCATAGTCTTTGGTATTCTTTAGATATCTAATAATTATTTTGATAAGAGTCATGTGTGATTCCTTGGGATTAGTAGAGAATATTGCAACTATACCAACTGCATGTGATATATCTAGTCTTATGTGTACAACATACATTAGTTTTCCAATCATAGATCTATATAAGGTCTGATTTACCTCAGTTGTCTTGTCTTCCTTTGTCAATTTGCATCCACTTGCCATAAGTTTTCCAACTGGTTTGGAATCCTCCATTTTGAATATCTTCAGAACTTGTTTGATGTATTTGGATTGTGTGATGTAGATGCCTTCATCCTATTGTAGAATCTGTAGACCAAGAAAAAATTTGATCTCTCCAAATATTGACATCTCAAATTCTTTCCTAATTTCATCAACAAATGATTTGCATACCATATCATTACCTCCAAATATGATATCATCAACAAATGTCTCAGTAATCAGAATCTTATCATCAGTAACTCCTTTCAAATACAAATTTATGTTATCACTTGTTCTTACAAATCCAATACTAATGAGATAAGAGTGAAGTATTTCATACCATGCTCTCGATGCTTGTTTCAATCCATACAAGAATTTGTGTAGTCTAAAAACCATGTTCCTCTTGTTAGGATCAACAAACCCTTCAGGTTGTTCAATATATACCTCCTCTTCTAGTATTCCATTTAGAAATGTAGATTAATATCCATTTGTTATACTTTGAATCCTTTGAAAGTAGCATAAGCAAGTAGAATTCTTACTCCTTCTAGTCTAGAAATGGGTGCAAAGATTTCTCCATAGTGAATACCTTATTCTTGTTCATACCCTTTGCATACTAGTCTTTCTTTGTTCCTTGTGATTTCTCCATTCTCATTCAGTTTGTTTTTGAATATCCATTTGGTACCAATAACATTTTTGTCACTCGGTCTAGGTACTAATGTCCATTTTTTTTTCTTCTCAATCTGCTCAATCTCTACATTCATTGCACTAACCCATTCTTGATTCTCAACTGTAGTATTGACAGATTTAGGCTCAAAATCAAAAATCAAACATCTAGGCACCGTTTGTTTGAGGAATTAGAATTTGGCTCAAAACTTGATTATCTCAAAATAAGGTTTTGAAATTCCAGTTTTGTGTATTCAGAAGATAGTTTGGACCATCTGGTTGACCCGGAAGATGACTAAGACAATCCATCTTCTGCGTTTGGTTGCCAATTTTGATATATGTAGGCAAATCATTCGAAAGCTTTTGGTTCAAAAAACATGCTAAATCTTGTGGCAGAATTTTAGTAAGATCGTCGTCTTTCAGTGCATTGTCTATAAACATCTACTATTTTTTAAGCAGAGGACTACATCTTCTTTTCTTGTTTCACAAATAATTTAACCATGTAACCTATGACCTTACATAACTAGCATGCGACAGAGAGTATTTTATTAGAAATTCTAGTATGTTTCCGATCTTCGTCAAAGACGGAATAAGATAAGAATTTTTTTAGAAAAATTAGTTAAATTTTAACATTATAAACAATGTTCATGGGAAAGTAATTTGTTGATATTTTACAAATTAGTTATTTGGTTGCTTATAACTGAACACTTTCTTGGCATTGTTAGTGGCAATGAACCCAAATTTCAGTGAATGGTGTATGGAGGGAATCAAATAGTGGCCGATGGATACCTGTTGAACTAGCTGAGGTGAGAAAATAACATGTCCAGTGGAATTCATGGCTAATTAAAATAGGGTTCACAAAAATACAAAACCAGAATATCATTTTGAATTCCACCTATTGGGTGGGAAGATTGTGCCGCTCATTCTAGGGTGAAAACCAGATTTTGGGTCCAAAACCAGAATTGCAAATAAGCTCACTAAATGATAGATTTGGGAAAAAAGTGTAAGTTCTGCACCCAATTCCACCTTAATTCTGGTAAACAAATAGGGCCCTAGTCTTCAGTGACTTACTTCTTGTTCTCATTGCTCTTTTGTGTCGAATGATTTGGTCTTGCGGATGGTTTCTTCTAACATACTTATCAAGTACAATTTCAAATCTTTGTTCATCATTTTGACCTTCATTTTGATCTTCATCATTAGTTGGTTCATCATTGTGAGCATTTACTTGATTCTTGGTGTGTTCAGACTGTTTCTCGGTTGCATTGTTTTTTCGCTTAGTAGTGATACACTGTCGCTCGATTAGAGTGTCTGGTTCTTCAATGTAGACAAATCTATTGTCATCTTCTAGTTTCTTTCTATTTTCCTCATCATTTGTCTCAGCAAATTCATTTACTTTAACATTTGTACTTTCAATTATTTTGTTAGAGGTTTTGTTAAGACATTTATAAGCTTTGATTTTGGTAGAATATCCTAGAAATATTCCTTCATCACTTTTGGAGTCAAGCTTTCCATTTCTATCATCTTTCTATGGGTGATCCCACAATAGTGGGTTACACTTTTTTGCCTAAACGGACATTGAAGTCTACATTTTGAAAAAAAAAATTCAGATTCGGATGCATATTGTCGTTAAACACTTTGAAATCAGAAGATGAAGTAAACTAGAGTATTTTAAGATTTTCTATCTAGATTCTTAAATTTTTTTTTTGAATTTATTTGAATGGTTTTTTTTTCTCCCACTAAAACTGCTATGTTGTTGAAAACGTCATTTTCAAAAAGTTACATTGACTTCATAGAGCATAACCTTTTTCTAAAATAGATATCAATGCGCTTCTTTCAAATTTGGTTTTGTAACATCCATACGAAGGGCATGCAATTGGTTTGAAGACATTATCATGATTATTGCATATTTTTATGAACTTTTGAAGTAGAGTAAACCGTAATTTTGACATACCTTGACTGCATAGCTTATAACTTGTTGTGTATTTATCAAAATTCAAATTATTTTTTTGGATATTAGAATCAAAGCCAGAGGGCACTATTATTTTTCAAAAAAAAATCTCTTTTCTACTATTTTTTATCGAACGTTAAAATTGGAGTTTTATATTCAATAAAAAACCTATATTCGATGCACATAAAAAAAAAGACCTAATTAATTCAAAAATTGTCAATTCTATATTCGTTAGAAAGATCATTCAGAGTACTTGTGTGATACAAAAGGATGTCTCCCTATTCTTCCATTTGAGCCCTGCGCTTGAGCCCTGAAGGTATGAAAACTATAGATTTTTGTTAGCCTCTACAAATGGCCTCTAATTAGAGGGTTTTGATAGAAACTAATTAGTTTCAATCAAAACTACTTTTTATAAAAATTAATTGAGTGCAATTTCCATATTCAAGGACTTTTGATACAAAGTACTTTCAATAGAAACTACTTTCTAAATCTGCGTACTTTGTAAATTTTAGGAGGAATTTCTTCCTCCAAAAAAGTGTAACCCACTATTGTGAGTTCACCCTAATATATAATATTGACTTCCAAAAATTCTAAATTAACTCACATTTGGTGTGTATCCATACCATAGCTCATAATGTGTCTTATTGGTGTCTTTCTTCAATTGAGCTTGATTTAATGTATAGACAGTAGTATTTAAACCTTCTCTCCAGAATGTTTGTGTGATGCCTTTCTCAATCATTAGTGTTCTGGGACAATCAACAATTGATCTATTTCTTCTTTTAGTAATCCTATTTTACTGTTGTGTTCTCGGTGCTGAAACCTATCTTGTAATTCCATGCTCATTACAAAATTTACTGAATTCGTTAGAAATGAATTCTCCTCCTCTATCTGATCTTAAATATTTCAGTTCTTTTCCACTTTTATTTTCAACTATAGATTTATACCATTTGAACATCTTAAATGCTTCTAATTTCTATTTTAAGAACATAACAGTCATCATTCTAGAATAATCATCAACAAATAGAATGAAGTATCTATCACAATAATAGCTCTTTTTTCTCATTGGTCCACATAATTCATTATGGACTAATTCTGAAATAGCCTTAGATGTATAAGTTTTTCTCTTGAAACTAGACTTTGTCATTTTTCCTTTTTGACAATTCTTACACATGACATGGTCAGGTTTTGACATGCTCGGTAAGCCTCTTACTTTCCTTTTCTTTCTTATCCAAACCATGTTGTCAAATTTCACATGACATAACCTTTTATGCCACAACCAAATGTCTTCATTTCTAGCCAATAAACAAGTGGTCTCAATATTATCAAGATAGAATAGGTTACCTTTTTTTTTCACTAGTACCGATCAACCTTCCTTTTCCATTATAGATCTTTTCCTTTTTTTTCTCAAATGCAACTCGGTGACCTGTGTTATTCAGCTGTGAAACACTCAATATATTATAGTTAAGTCATTTTACCCAATATGCATTTTCACATTTGATCAGACTATTCAACATAATGGTTCCTTTTCCTTCAACTGGACAAGGTTAGTCATTACCCATCCTAATTGATCCACCATTATAATATTCAAAAGTTTCAAAATTTTCCTTATCTCTAGGCATGTGGTGAGTACAACCACTATCAATAATCCAGACATCATTTTTACTAACCTTAGATATGAGTACAGTTTCAACATAGCGTTCTTCTTTCGTCTGAATCATCCTTCATAGCAACAAATACTACCTCAATTTCTTCATTAGATTCGGTGTCAATATTTTCATCTTTGTTCTCAACCAGGTAACAAGCCTTCTTTCCCTTTTCCTTGTTGTCTCGGTTATCTCCACTGTCAGAGTGTTGGTTGCTTCGGTAGTCTCGATCATCACTTTTGTCAAACTTCTTTTCATAAGATCTATCATTATTTCTTTCATATTTTCTCTTGTTAGGGCATTTAGCAGCAAAGTGTTCAATTTCTTTGCAATTAAAATAGACCAATGGTAATTTACCTTTGTATCTACCTTTGCCTCTTTGAAATATTCTAGCCATTAGTGCTTCAATTTCATCAAGTTCTTGTTCATCACTATCACTTTCACTACCATTTTTCATAGTTTGTTTATGACTTGATTTACTTATTTTTAGAGAAGATTTGAATGCAGACTCAATAGTTGGAAAGACACTGGTGTCAAAGTTATTCATCTCAAATGAAATAATTTTACCAATCAAACTATCTAGAGTAACATTGTTATTTGATAATGCTCTCATTTCCTGAATTGCAGATACTAAAATAGCATAAATAGGTAGTAAGGTTCTCAAAATTTTACTTACCACTATTTCTTCTTTAAGTACACCTCCTACTCCTCAGATAGCATTAAAAAATTCCTTGATTCTGCTACTGTACTGAGTGATTTTTCCTCCTTTCATTCTTAGGCCATCAAAATTTCCTCTTAGGCTTTCATCTTTAGTTCTTAGTACATTTGTATCTCCTCCATGTACTAGCTTGAGTTTGTCCCATGTTTTCTTCACAGTAGTGCATGATTTGACATCTTCAAATTCAGCATCAGATAGTGAAGAACCAAGTTCTATCATCATAGAGTTGTATTCATGTTTATCTCTAAATTGATCAACAATCAGAGGTCCTGTCGGTGCAACATATTCAGTATCCAAGTATTGTGTAACATCATTTCCAATGCCTGATAGATGGAGTCTTATTCTTCTTTTCCATGATGCAAAGTTGTCTTTGTTAAACTTAGGAACATCCCTTTTACTCATCTTTTGATCTTTAGCTTGAGTCTTTAAACTCTCTTCCAAGTACACTAGCTCTGATAAAAATTGTTGGAATAACTAAGATGGGGGCTGAATCAGTGGCCTCAAAAATTAATCCAATAATCCAACCAAAACTTATATTAAAAATATAATACCTTCAACTATCTTTCAATCCTACAAGATGTATGCCTTTAAGTAATCTTATCAAATATATACAGCTCAATGAGTATATTGTTTATCTTTTTCTAGCCTTTACCAAGTAGCAGTAATTAAACTTAGCGTTTACTGACCAATATTGTTTTAGTAATGTGTAAAGAAAAACATCAAAGTAATGAACCATATACACATTTGACACATGGATTTTTAATGTCGAAACCCTATTAAGGGAAAAACCACTTGGGACCGATAACCCAAAATTTTGACTCTTCTGAAGTGAGCTCGGTGAAGAGCCAACCCTGTTAAAGGTTACAAACACACTGCTAAGTGCAACCTTGTTAGAGGATTTAAAACTAAAAGTTTATAATTTGACCTAGCATTCACTATGTTGTCAAGATGAACACCTTTTGATACTCTTGAGCATCTCAATACAATAAGGATGGTTAAATCCCTCTCGGTTAAGAGATTTTCTGAATGGTTAAACTGAAACAGTAAATGATCTGTTCAATAATACAACTTTAAATTGCATATTTTTAGATCTATTTTTATTCTATAATACCTCTCTGATCAATGTTCTTTTCTCCCCTTCTTTCTTCTTTCTGCTTGGTGAATGGTCTTGCTTTTGTTGCTCGGTGTCTGCAAAATTCTTGGCTTTGTTCTTCAGCCTGTATGATCAGATCTGCATGAAGACTTCTATCTTCACTAGAATTATACTCAGTATTCCTTTTTTCATAATGAATTACATGTCTCTTTATATAGACATTATTTCACCATTCAATCTCCTTGTTTTTATTGTTCTTGATGTAAATTACTTCTTGATCTGCAAATCTCGCCAAGCATTACTTTAATCTTTACTTTAGTTTTATTCCATAGATTTCTCCTTGACAAATGTGAATAAAAATAACTTTAATTATTGAGTTCAAATGGTCAATGAAAACAAATAAATCAATGAGTTAACTCCAAATATAGCTTCTACCATCTAAGTGTTTTGTCATTTTCTAACTCTAGTTGGTTTCGGTCATCAACTCTTAGTTTTCTCGATCATTGACTCTTGTTGTCCTTCGGAATTAACTTCAATTCTTCTCAGTGACCACTTCAATTATACTCGGTGTTGTGGTGCTCAGTATACACTGTGACTGCTCAGGGTTCTTTGTCCATTGGTGTGAACTATCCGTCGATGTTTATAGTCACTCAGTGTACATTGGCTTTTTATTTTTACCAATAAAATAAACTTTACTTTTTTAGTTTCTTGAATTCTATGACAATATGTATATGACTAATCAAATTATATCAAGTTGACATCATTGACAATACAATACGTTAACTAATTTAATGTCTTGCATTTACTTTCTACATCTCGGTGATCATCAACTTATCATCTTCAAACATTCAATTAGTTATCTCTCTCTCTCTCTCTCTCTCTCTCTCTCTCTCTCTCTCTCTCTCTCTCTCTCTCTCTCTCTCTCTCTCTCAACTAATAACTATCTCAACTAAAGAGATAAAGGTTGTTGCAAATATGATGTTTTGTTTGTCATTGATTTTAATAGTTAAGAATCTCTCATATTTATAGCTCCTTTGGTCTAGATTGTATTAGATGTCATGATGTAATCTTATCTTGGGTCTGATGCTAATATTGTAGCATAGAAGTTATGTTTAATAGTCCTAAAGTTTTTTTTATGTCTAGATCTTATGTCCTTTTGTAAAATGTGTAGTGCTTAAATGAATATTTTGAATACCTTTGGAAGATGTTCCAACTTGGTATGGATCCTCACACATCCTCTTTTCCTCTGCTTATGTTTTTTGGTGAATATTTTGGCCAACTTTGCATCTATATATTACTCTCTCCTTTGAGATGACCTATTGTGATCTAAGTGCTATATATATGAACATTTTAAATGAACATGGGTCTGTGATATAGAATAAGGAAAGGATGATGTTGTTGGAAAAGAGAAATATAAAAAAAATGGAAATTTAGAGATGTAATTACTAGTGCAGAGGTGAAATAAGACTTAGATAAGAACCTACTATGAACAATACTCTAGTATATTAGGTGCAATTTTTTCAGTTCAGTCTCTTCTTCTAATAAATTTATACTGTACTTCTTACTCTAAAGAAGTGATCTTCAAATTACATATAATTTGTAATTTTCTCTAT
>MU225537.1:4869839-4888573 GCA_018584345.1 Thuja plicata
GCATCAAGCGAGATTGCCTTGCCAATTTTTAAAAAATTCAAATATCCCAGAACGGAGAGAGGTTATTGTGAGCCTTGGTAACATGGTCCTATAGCATCTAAATTTTTTTCAATAGGTCTCACGAGGTCTGAGATATGATCCTTGGAAGATCGTTGCCCAATCGTGCTTAGTGCACCTTGGGGACACTTCAATCCGCCATGGTCACGAATGTTCTAGTGACTATGTGGGAGAAATAGGATTGTCACTAGCATTTACCTGGACAAATTGGAGCTAATGGAGCAGATTATTTGATGCTATGATTCATGGTTTGAAAGATACCCAATGCTGCAACTTTCAACTAAGCACCACTGCAAGTTTTGGCATCAAGCGATATTGCCTTGCCAATTTTAAAAAAATTCAAATCTCCTAGAATGGAGAGAGGTTATTGTGGGAATTGGTAACATGGTCCTATAGCATCTAAATTTTTTCTAATAGGTCTCACGAGGTCTGAGATACGAGCCTCGGAAGATCGCTGCCCAATCGTGCTTAGTACACCTTAGGGACACTTCAGTCCACCATGGTCGCGAACGTTCTAGTTACTGTGTCGGAGAAACAGGGTTGTCACTAGTGTTTATACAGCCAATTGGAGCTAATGGAGTAGATGATTTGATGATAGGAATCATGGTTTGAAAGATACCCAATGGTGCAACTTTCAACTGAGCACCACTGCAAGTTTTGGTATCGAGCGAGATTGCCTTGCCAATTTTAAATAAAGTCAAATCTCCCAGAATGGAGAGAGGTTATTGTAGGAATTGGTAACATGGTCCTATAGCATCTAAATTTTTTTTGATAGGTCTCATGGTGTTCGAGATACAAGCCTTGGAATATTGTTTCCCAATCGTGCTTAGTGCACCTTATGGACACTTCAGTCTACCATGGTCGCGAACATTCTTAGGACCAAATTGATGGTGGAATCCTTAGTGAGTGATCATTTTATGACATTTTTGAAATTATCAAAGTCTGGTGTTGAGAAACAAGCATGGTTGCTTTGTAAAATGGGTCAACTTAGCCCTCTTAGTTCAGTGATAGAGGTAGTTTTGAGTTGCTTGGTCCAAAACACCTAGGGTTGATCTTGAGATATGTTATGAATCTTCAAAAAGGGTATTCAAATGTGTAATTAGGTTTAAAATTTGAGTGGAAATATTTTGAGAAAGGATTTAAAAATCCTCACTGTTGTACTAGTAAACCGTGCAAGTTGGGACAGTTTGGAGAAGGGAGATATAATGCATAGAAGAATGAGTTGAGATGTTGGGGAATGGATGATTGGAGTTGATTGGGATCCTTAGGGAAGTTAGGATCACCCATGGAAGCATAGTTTATGGTTGAGGTTGAAGATGTCTATTGCATGGGAATGCATGACATGAATTTGAAAGATAAATGACTGGTTTGAGTTTGAAGAAGTGAATGGAGATCCAAGATGTGGAGTCTTGTGGGTCTAAGAGAGATGTGATTTGACCTATGATAGGTCTATGGAGTGGGTAGGGTTGAAAAGTGATCATACTGGATGAAGATTGAAGGAGTTGTTATCAAGAAAAGAAGAAATAAGTCATTAAACTACAAAGAAAAGATTAATCACCACTACAGTATGCATCATGGAGACTTATTGTAAACACTTCTAACTAGAGTAAACAACCACACAAGCTTTAGAATCAGTTTGGTGCATCATCAAGTCATCCACTACATGAACAATTATTACAATTTAGAGAAACATGATATCATCTACATGAACCATTATTACAATTTAGAGAAACATGATATCCACTACACATGAACCATTATTATAATTTAGAGAAACATGAGATATCCACCGTATGAGCCATTGTTATAATTGTAATGAATCATAATTAACTTATATGCTCTTAGTTAAATGGTACATAGTAAACTCTAAAAAATTTCACTCCTTGGTATATACAAATCAACCCGTGGCCACTTTTATATAAAATTTGATCTTCTTTCAATATACAAAATATGGTTTCCAAATATGCATGTGAACCACTTCATAGTCATTTATATTTACAAAAAAGCGAAGTTAAATTGTTTTGCAAAATTTATATACAAAATTGTCAAAATAATTCTACCATTTGTAGAATGATTCTTCATGATGGCCCATAACTAATTGAGAAAACCTTCTAGATCGACTCTAACCCTTATTGCCTCATGTATTGCCTCATGTTTAGATTCATGAAGTTTCCATAAATTCTTATTATGAGGTCTACCAGTATACTTTATCAATTCAATATTTGTTGCAACAAGAAGGTTCGAGTAATGCAAAACATGTCTATGTGTCTCATAATCCTCAAAAAACCAATTCTTGGATTTTGTGATAGGGTACCTGCATTTCATAGACGCATAAATGAATACAAAATTCAACATACAAAGTGTAATAGAATGATGGTAAGAGGTCTCAAAGTTTTCAAATAAGAAAACATTATATTTTGATAGCATACCTTCTAAGCCATGTCCCTGTCACAATAACAGATCCTATTGGGTACTCAATACCCTCTCCATCAATGACTGTAGTTGTCAATTTATTTTTTCCCTCAATACAATGACACAAAAAGTAATCAGTGCATTCCTCATTGTTCTCATCTGCAACAACTGCATGTACATGACCTGCAATTTATAGAGGGATAAGTTAACACCCTAAACACTTAAGAAATTGAGAAATTACCTAGTTCAAAATGAGGGATAAGTCTCAAAATGAAGAATAAATTGAGAAATTACCTAGTTCAACTAGGTCAGATATGTGATCAAAATCCATTGATGCTTGAGACTGGCTCAATTATAGTTCTCTAGGAAGTTGATATGTATCAAGTGGTTGCAAAGGTGTATAAGACCATTCATCAACCCACTCTTTTGATTCACATTCATCCCACACAAAATTTATAAAATACAAGAAAAAACATGCCATTAATCTAGTATAAATACCCAGTGATGTTGCATTTGAAATTCTAAATGAGTGCATGTCACTTGATCCTGTAAGTGTACAACAATCTAGATATTTTCCAATGTTAGACTCGTTTATCAACCAAAAAAACCTATTAACCATAGAATTACCTTCATTACCTATTCCAATCATAGAGTTGCACCATCACACAATTGTTTGTTCATTTATTAACTCTGCACCACCTTCATACTTTGGTTCCTCTCTGGCAAGAGCTCTTTTTACACATGCACCCACACCATCATTCTCGCCTTTTCCATGCCTCACCTCCGTGAAATTCCAAAAATGTTGAACACCACTTGTCACGCGCATCCTAATAAACCAATAGAACATCCTTGAATTTTTGAATTGTGAGGTGCAATTATCTGACCATATTATGTGTTGGTTGTACTCAATACCTCTTTCCCTTAAATTATCATAGAAAAATTTGAAGCAACGTTGCACAGAATCTGATGAATGTGTGCAATCATCACTGATGTAGAAGTGATACTCTCTTAAAACCTTTCTATCTGCATCTATACTATCATGTGCATGCAAGAATAATATATGTACAAAGATCATCACTTGTATAGAATGGTAATATACTGCTTGCACTTCATTCTCAAGTTTAAGTGTATAATTCTCAACAAAATCAACAATGGAGACAATAGTACCAAGGACAAAAGTGTCCTTAAACATATCTTGAATTTCTCATCCAACCACCTAGCTCTATGTGAATGATGTATGTATTAATAAACTAGTTTCTCTTTAAATATCTTCATAAAATCAGCTACGCATATATCATTTTTCACTAACTCACACCTCTTAAGTTCTTTTCCATCTTTTATACCATAAGTTATTGTGTTGTATTTTCCAAAAGAAACTAGTGTATTTACAATCTCATTTGTGCTCTCTAAATGGTGAAATATCCACAAATTTCTCATACCACCACATGCACTATAAGATCCATTCATACACACCATCTTATAATAAATGCAAACCTCATCTCGATTGCATAACACACTTGACATAAAATCTCTTGATGACGTAGGAGGTGCTTGAAGACCACATTTCTACAAAATAGTGTTAGTGTGAAAAGTACAACAAACATGAAGATATATATCATAATTCATGGAAAATTCAATATGTACCCTGCAACAACATGTAGTGCGAACATAATTAATCTTGACGTAAAAGGGTTTTGTCATTTCAAAAAATCTTTGACTAATTTTAATTTGAGGAAACTGTTGGAGGAATATTTCATAAAATTGCGTTTGTGTCATATCCAAAAAGTGTTTTGGATGTGGCATATGATTTTTAGATCCGATTCTCCTCCTAACAACGTCTCTTTGGTTGGGTGAAACCCTTGTGTTGTCATGCCAAAAATTTTCAATTAATGTTTTTAATGTGTCAACGACAACCTTGTCCTTGCATGGGAGTCTACCCGAGAATGACCAAAGAGAATTAGTCTTTAGATCCTCAATTTTGTCTCACCTTTGTAAGGCTCTTTGTAATGTTGATCTACCTATCCTTAATGACTTACTTGTTTTTCTTACTATACGATATTTTTTCATTTCCTTTCCCATTATATGTGATGTGAGGACATGTCGAGTAACATCAACATCTTTAGTGTGAAATTTTGAACCAATGGCTTGGTATGCATTGAATAGATTCCTCACAATGGTTCTCTCAGTACTATTTTCAGATGTTCTCAACCCCACAATTGTCATTGTCTATCTAAATTTTAGATTCTTAATCATTTCAAGAAACTACTTGTCATCTTCCACTTTGATTTAATTTTTCAACTTAGTTATTCCAAATACTTTTAACAATTCTTCTACAATTTCTTTCCAACATTTTATCATGCATTGGCCTCAAAATATTTTCATCAATGTCAATTAGAAACTTTGGTTTTCTACAAATTATTCTAGGAGGTGTTAACACAGTTGCATGCTCTACATTTTCATTAGATGAATTACGTGCATTTATACCCATCAGTTCAATTGGTGTATGTTGATGATTTTCATTTTCATTATGTGCATTTTGTTCATTAATGACATCAAATTAAAATGGTGCATTTGTCACATTAACATTTTCATCACTTATGTTGCTTGCATTTGACGATGTACCTTGTCATATTCTCCTCATGCGCTCCCTTTGTCTTTCCTTTTCTGTCTATCGTTGTTCAATTGTTCCTCTTTTGTTCTTTCCCATTGTTCATATTGAATGGACCCTACGAATAATATCATGAACATAGAATAACATGTGAACATCAAATACAAAAAATAAGAACAAATCAACCATTTTCTTGAGATGAGAACTTACAATGATAAAATAACATTAAAAACACAACTAAAAAACACAATTTTCAATCATTGTAAAGAAAAAACATGCAATAAAAGTGTAAACCTGTCTCTTCATGGAATAAAACAATAGAAAAATAGTTGTGGGACCTCAAAACAACTTGCGGTGACTATTTTAAGACCGTTGAAGCAAACAAAGATCCTAATTCCATAGAACCTAATCAAGTTCAGAACCTGATTGTGTTCAGAACCCGATCAGGTTATGAAAACATAAAGGCTCAGTGTTCCTAATTACTCAGAACCCAATCGGGTTATAAGAACATAATGACTCCATGCTTCTAGTTACTCAGAACCCGATCAAGTTCTAAAAAAATAAGAACAAGGGAGGATTGAGAGAGAGAGAGAGAGAGAGAGAGAGAGTATACAATTATTTACACACCCAGTTCAGGGTTATAAGAGAATATTTAATCAAAGCTTATAGGGAGTGTGTGAAGAAAATTAGAGGGAGTTACAAGAAAAACTGGGAGTTTGTTGAGCAGAAAGGGTCCTCTAATTTCTAGGTTTGTAACTCTATTGAATATGTGGGGATGAGAGGAGGTAAAGATGGTGTAGAATTTGATCTTTCATTCAATATTCAGTTTATAGAGAGGTTAGTTTATCTGGAAGCCAAAACCGCTCAGCTTGAATGTAATTTTGATTGGAAACAAGTCTGCAAATGTGATTTTGTTGATGATAGTGAGGAGGTGGCTATTAATCATGGGCTTACCAAAAAATTGGCCATTATTTAGGGCCCTCCTAGCACTAGAAAAGCATTTACCAGGTTGTAAATTGTAAAGGATTTGTTTGATAAGATTTCAAATTCCTCTCATCCCATTCTCATAGTGTGCTTTACTAACAGATCTCTGGATCAATTTTTGGAGGGAATATATGAATACAAGAAAATTATAGCAAGGTTAGGATCTAGAACTCAGAGCTCAATTCTTAGCAAATGTACTCCTAACCAAGGACAAGAGAGAAATATCATATTGTTTTCTTTGGTAGGAAACATTGAATTCCTAATTTGAATGTAAAAACATAAGAAAATATAGGATTTCTTAACATTCCAAACAAAACTTGTGTTGCCCTTTACAGGGCTAGAATTGGTTTGTATATCTTTGGAAATGCCAAGCTAGTCTTAGAAAATTCTCCAGTGTGGAGTGATATCATAAAGCATTTTATAGATAATGGGTATGTTGGTAATGGAATACCACTATACTATCCTAAATATCCAGATGATGTTGGACATGTTGTTACCAAATTTCATGATTTAAGGAGGTATGGTGATGGAAGTATGAGCTTTTGTACCAGGAAATGCAAACAAAAATTAATTTGTAGTCATATTTGTCCCATGAAATTTCATCATGGAGGACATGTGAGAATTGGATTTGCAAGGCCCGATGTATATGAAGAAGTTTGAGTTTTGTGGACATGTCTGTAGGAAGGTTTGTCATGGAGCCTCCTATGACCCCTTTCGACACATCAGAAGGTTTGTGTCCATTTTTTGATTCCTACTACTCAAATTGTTACCAATTTGTGCCTCTTAAATACTGTTAAGATTACCATACATGTATTTTATACAAACTTCAGGTGGTAAAGGAAGAAAATGAAATACTTATGACAAAGGGTGAGAAACAATTTGGAATTATTGAAAATCTATGAGAAGAGGTGATATTACTATGAGAAGAGGGGGAAAATCAAATTGGTCAAATTATCCAAGCCCTGAGACATAAAATTTCATCATTGCATGTAGAGAGCGAGAACCAATTGGGAACAATTCAAAGAATGCAAAAAGAGATTGAAATCTTGTGTGCAGAGGAAGCAAAACAAAGTGAGAGTGTAGAAGTGAAGATTGTGTTTCTTTGGAGAGAGAGAGAGAGAGAGAGAGAGAGAGAGAGATTCTACAATTTCACTCACTTGAAACACCTATGTACTAGGAGGGTATTAAATTGTAATAACTATGTACGAAAGGTTGGAAGATTGCAAAAAAAATCATGGATGGCCATTGAAAGAAGCAAAGGCAACCAATTGGCCATTTGAAAAAATTCATGGGTGACCATTGAAATAAGATACTTTTCCTGGAGGGAGGAGAAGAAAATTTTCACTAATTTACAATGGCCCGAAGCGAAGGGAGAAACTCTACTTCCAGATGCATTTCAATTTGCCCATCTATACAGTTCGGTGAAGAAGGGTGTGCATTTTCTGATTCCTACTCCTTGACTTGTTACCAATTTGTGCCTCCTAAATACTGTGAATATTACCATACATGTCTTTTATACGAACTTCATGGGGTGAAGGAAGAAAACAAAATACTTACGGCAAAGGGTGAGAAACAATTTGGAATTACTGGAAATCTGCGAGAAGAGATAAGATTACTGCGAGAAGATGGGGAAAATCAACTTGGTCAAATTATCCAAGCCCTAAGACAGAAAATTTCATCATTGTGTGTAGAGAGAGAGAACCAATTGGAAACAATTCAAAGAATGCAAAAAGAGATTGAAATCTTGCGTGCAGAGGAAGTGAAACAAAGTGAGAGAGCAAAAGAGGAGATTGGGTTACTTTGAAAATTCTCATGCAAAGAATTGGCTAATCCAGATGTCACGCTCTGTGCTTCTGATGGTTAAACATTTCAAGCTCTCTCTCTCTCTCTCTCTCTCTCTCTCTCTCTTTATGGAGAGTAAAATGAATAGTTTTTACCTCTTCAAAACTCGATTGAGTTTTGAAGTACTTTTTTCTTTTCGAAACCTGATCGGGTTATTTGAAATTTAGAAATCCAATCGGGTTATGGCTTGGGAAGAGGCTTAAAAAATGACCCAAAGGCTTGGAGGCTCATTTTCCCTCCATTTTTGCTCTTTTAGACATTTTTTATCTTGTAAGATGATTTCTCAACTTTATCTTCATCAGGTTTACAATTTGTCAACTGGGTAGCTTTATAATTTTCACCATAATCTCATACGTCTTCTTAGATTTATAACCATATGAATTTTTCTATTTTTGGACAACATTAGCATAGTAAACTTTTTTTTTTTTTACCAGTGTCTTGATTGTACTCACAGACATATGTCTACCATTTTTTTAATAAATTTTGAAATACTTAATCAAATTACAAATAAATTACATACTATTGTTCTACACTTGATTCTATACACTTTAAAAAAAAATCTTTTTTGATTACTTTGATGCAAGTTATGCCCAGCGCATGAACAGGTACCAAATTTTCAGGATGCGATCACTTCAAAAAATCACTGAAAAAAAATACTCATCAGAAAATTACAAAAAATACACAACTTCTAGATCTCACTCTTACCTATCATCTTACCAAAGGGATTTAAAAATACTGAATATAACTATACCTCTTGTACCACGCATGGAAACAACTATGTTATGTTTTTCCACAAAAACCAGGAACATGTTTTCATGCGCGTGAGTTTTGACCCTCTTAGTATTATCGGGTTTTAAAAAGAAATTAGTGTTCTAGAAACTAGATTTAGAGTACTATAATTTTTAATTTTTACACATGTTCTTATTTTGAGTGCATGAGCCTCAAACTTGTGTTCCAAGTTCAGGTTTACCCGATTTCAGAAAAAATGTGTCCACTTATACCCCCCTTTTTGGTCCACAACTTGGTGCACACACCCTTATGAGTCAGTACTTTAGTGTTTTGTATTACACATAACTAATCTAGATTGATCGGTATACACTAAGAAATTTAGTATTTTTTGGTAAATGAAAGACTGCTAATTGGTAAATAGTAAGAATAAGGTTTAAACAGTGAACTCTAAGCAGTAGTTATTTATTAAGATTGTTTGAAGGCATTCATCTTATAGGACTGAAGATAATGAGAGGCTTAATATTGTGGTACAAATTTTGGGTTGATTTATTACAATATTTTTGAGGACACTAATTCACCCCCCCTCTTAGTTATTCTAACAATTGGTATCAAAGCTTGTGTGCTTAGAAAGGGAGTTTAATAGCTCATGCAAATGATCACAAGATGAAAAAGTGGATGTGCCCAAGTTGAATAAATACAACTTTTCATCATGGAAAAGAAGAATAAAACTCCACCTATTATGTATTGGGAATGATGTTACTCAACACCTTGATACTGATTATGTGTTTCCTATAGGACCTCACACTCTTGAGAAGTTGAGAGAAAATCATGAGCATAATTACATGATGATAGAACTTGCTTCCTCACTCTCCGATGCTGAGTTTGAAGATGTCAAAATTTGCACCTTTGTAAAGAAAATGTGGGATGAATTAAATTTGGCACATGGAGTAGATGCCAATGTACTAAGAGCCAAGGCAAAAATCCTAAGAGGGAGGTTTGATGACCTAAGGATGTAAGTAAAATCCTAAGAACCTTACAACCTGTATATGCTATTAGAGTATCTGCTATACAAGAAATGAGAGAAGTTGAAAACAATATTGTTACTCTAGATAGTCTGATTGGTAGACTGATTTCATTTGAGATGAATAAATTTGATAATAGTGTCTTACCATCTATAGAGTCTGCATTCAAATCTTCTTTGAAAATAAGTAAGTCAAGTCATAGAAACACTATGAGGAATGATAGTGAAAGTGATAATGAGGATCAAGGAATTGATGAGATTGAAGCACTAATGACAAGAAGATTACAAAGAGGAAAAGGTAGATATAAAGGTAAGTTACCACTTGTATGTTTTAATTGTAAAGAGGTTGGACACTTTGTTGCAATATGTCCTAACCGAAGAAAAGATGAAAGAAGTAATGACAAAATATATGAAAAGAATTTTGATCAAGGTGATAACAGAGATTACCAAAGAAACCAAAAATATGATAGAAGAGATACCCGAGACTACAAGGAAAAAGGAAAGAAATCTTGTTACCTAGTTGAGAATAGAGCTGATGATACTGACACTGAATTTGAAGAAGATGTTGAGATGGTATTTATAGCCATGAAGGATGATTCAGACGAAAAATAAGAAAGGCATGTAGAGACTGCACTCATATATAAAGTTAGTAAGAATGATGTCTGGATTATAGATAGTAGTTGCACTCACCACATGACTGGTGATAAATAAAATTTTGAAACTTTTGAATACTATAATGGTGGATCAATAAGAATGGGTAATGACACACCTTGTCCAATTGAAGGTAAATGAACCATAATGTTGAATAACCCAATCAAATGTGAAAATTATTACTGGACAAAAGGACTGAATTATAATCTGCTGAGTGTTTCACAGCTGAAAAACATAGGTCACCGAGTAGCATTTGAGAATAAGAAGTCAAAGATCTTCAATGTATCAAGATGGTTGATTGGAACTGGTGAACAGACAAAAGGTAACCTTTTCTATCGTGATGACATTAAAACCACTTGTTTAATGGTTAGAAATGAAGACACGTGGTTGTGGCATAAGAGATTATGTATAACATGATAAAGATAACCAATAAAAGAAAAGTCAGAGGCTTACTGAGCATGTCAAATCCCGAGCATATCATGTGCAAGAATTGTCAAAAAGGTTAGATGACAGAGTCTAGTTTCAAGATTAAAGCCCATACATCTAATGCAATTCTATAATTATTCCATACTGATCTATGTGGACCCATGAGGACAAAGAGCTACTATGGAGATAGGTATTTCATTCTCTTTGTAGATTATTATTCTAGAATGATGACAGTTATGTTCTTAAAAGATAAATCATAAGCATTCAAGATGTTTAAATGGTATAAGGCTATGGTAGAAAAACAATGTGGTAAGGAATTGAAATGCTTAAGGTCAGATAGAGGAGGGGAATTTATTTCAGATGAATTCACTAACTATTGTAATGAGGATGGAATTAAAAGATAGGTTTCTGCACGGAGAACACCACAACAAAATGGAATTGTTGAAAGGAGAAAAAAATCCATTGTTGATTGTGCAAGAACATTGATGATTGAGAAAATAATTACTCAAAATTTTTGGAGGGAAGCTGTCAGTACTGCTATCTACACATTGAACAGAGTACAATTGAAGAAGGACAAAAAGAAGACACCCTATGTGCTTTGGTATGGTTACACACCCAATGTAAGCTACTTCTGAATCTTTGGTAGTCAATGTTATATTTTGAAAGATGAAATAAATGGAAATCTTGAATCCAAAAGTGATGAAGGTATCTTTCTAGGGTATTCCACCAAAAGAAAGGCTTATAAATGTCTTAACAAGTCTTCTAACATGATCATTGAGAATAGATGAATTTGCAGAGAAGAATGATAAGGAAAGCATAAAAGAAACAAAAGACTACAATAGGTTTGTTTACACTCAAGAACCTGACAGTCTACTTGAGCAACAATGTATCACTCCCGTGCAATAGAACATTGAACCCGAGCATCAGGTTGCAATTATAGAAAATCAGAAAATGATCAAGATGATGTATCGAGTGATGGAGATCAAAACAAAGGTCAAGATGATAATCTGAATGATGGACAAAGAGATGAACAGAAACTTGCCAAGTATGTCAGAAGACATCATCCACATAATCAGATCATAGGAGATAAGAAGGCTGGAATGAGAACAAGAAGTAAGTCACTAAACACTAGATATTTAGTTTGTGATTTTGAGCCTAAATCTGTTAATACTGCACTAGAAAATGAATAAGGGTCAGTGCTATAAATGAAGAAATAGAACATATTGAGAAGAAAAGAACATTGACACTAGTACCGAGACCAGATGACAAGAATGTCATCAGTACCAAATGGATATTTAAAAACAAGCTAAATGAGAATGGAGAAGTCACAAGAAATAAAGAAAGATTAGTATGCAAGGGGTATGCACAAGAAGAAGGTATTGGTTATGGTGAAACCTTTGCACCCATTTCTAGACTAGAAGGAGTAAGAATTATTATTTCTTATGTTTCATATGAAGGATTCAAGGTATGCTAGATGAATGTCAAATATGCATTCCTAAATGGAATACTAGAAGAAGAGGTATACATTGAACAACCAGAAGGGTTTGTTGATCCAGACAAGAGAAACATGATATGTAGACTACATAAAGCCTTGTATGGATTGAAACAAGAACCTAGAGATTTGTATAAAAGACTTCACTCGTATCTCATTAGCATTGAATTTGTAGGAACAAGTGAAAATAGCAATCTGTACTTAAAAGAAGATACTGATGGTAATATTCTGATTGTTGAAATATTTGTTGATGAAATCATTTTGGGGGAATTGAAATGTTATGCAAATCCTTTTCTAAATAAATGAGCAAAGAGTTCGAAATGTCTATGTTTGGGGAGATGAAATTCTTTCTTGGTCTACAAATTCTTCAAAAAGACGCAGACATATATATCACTCAGTCCAAATACATCAAGGAAGTGCTGAAGATATTCAAGATAGAAGATTCCAAACCAGTTGGAACATCTATGGAAACCAGATGTAAGATAACAAAGGAAGACAAATCAAACAGGTAAATCGGACCTTGTATAGATCAATGATTGGAAAACTAATGTATGTTGTTCATACCGGACCAAATATTGCACATGCAGTTAGAATAGTTGAAAGATTCTCTACTAATCCCAAAGAATCACACATGACTGTTGTCAAGAGAATTTTGAGATATCTAAAGAAAACCAAGACTATGGCTTGTGGTATAAAAGAGAAGGAAAATTTGAGCTACGATTCTATACACATGTTGATTGGGCTGGAAACATAGATGACGAAAAGAGCACAACTAGAGGAGCATTCTTCATGGGTGACAGACTTGTCACATGGATCAGCAAGAAATAAGGATGCATCTCTTAGTCTATTGGAGAAGTAGAATATATAGTTGTTGCTTCAAATTGCTCCAATATTGCATCGATCAAACAGTTACTGAAAGGTATGAATATGAAGATTCTTGAACCAGTGATTATCTATTGTGATAATACCAGTGCAATAAACATATCAAAGAATCCAGGCATGCATGCTAAAACTAAGCATATTGCTATCAAGTATCATTACTTAAGAGAACAAGTGCAAGAAAAAGAGGTGACACTGGAATATCTTCAATCCAAGGAATAATTAGCTGACATATTTACCAAGCCATTAATGAAAGATACATTTGAGTACTTGAGATAGAGACTAGGGGTCCAACCCTTGTCTATCGGTCAGTAAGCTGACTAGGAGATTGCATCAGCCTATACACAAATCAGAAGATCATTCAAGTTGATACAAGTACAAAGATGGATAATAAAGATACATCTATACACAACAAGGTACATATCTACATCGAACACCAAAGTCATTATATTGCTGATGGATAGGGAAATTCAAGGAGTGTATTATTAAAAAAAGGATGGAAGATGATATGGAATAATTTTTTGGCATTGTTGTCAAAGGGAGAGAATATCCCACTATCAGGAATTATAGGGGAGAGATTATCTCATTATCAGAAAGATATTACATCATTATCTATGGAGAGAAGTTCCTAAGAATTTAAAGGGAGACTTAATAATTATCCAAAGGAAGAGATTGCATATGAAATATCCATCAAAGGGAGAGAAGTATCATGAGGAAGAGAATACTCACAAAGGGAGAGATGACTCATTACTATCAACGAAAAAAGAGATTATCAAGGAGAGGCTCAGTCAAGGAAGAGCACATATCAAAAATAGAATTAGAAGTTGATACATCTATCCAGTAAAGGGATTGAAGATTGAAGAACACACTCTACAAGAAACAAATCTAAGCTATTAGAGCTTACCGAGAGCCAGACATTTGTATTAGTTATAGAATAAAAATATTTGGGAGAGATGGATGAAATACACTTGATATATTTCATATTGTATTAGTAATAATATAGTGTGATAATTTAGTTTCCATCAATGCCAAAGGGAGAGATTGATGACATATAATTGATTAAATGTTTGAAGATGTTAAGTTGATCACCAAAATGCAGAAAGATAATGCAAGACATTAAATCAGTTAATCGATTGTATTGTCATTGATGTCAAATTGATATAATATGATCAGTTATATTCAAAGTGTCAAAAGACTTCAGAGAATCAGAAAGATAAAGATTGTGCTTTCAGTAATGCATAAAAGATGAGCATTCACTAAGTGACTACAAATACCAATAGTTAGTGGAACCTGACGGACAAAGAAACCCAAGAGAAAAGTCACAGTAACGCTTGAGCAAGAAAACTGACAAGCATTATCGATGAGAAGAATCAAAAGAATTACCAATGGCCATAATTATAGTGTTACCCAATGGACATACAACCCTAATGGATTGACAACACTGACAGAGAAGCCTGAGGAGAATCAAAGTGTTGACCGAAGCTATCAAAGAGTTTAAACACCAAAATTAACTGAAGTTCAGAAATGACAAAATACTTAGCTGGCAGAGCTAAAGATAGACTTAACTAGTTGTTTAACATTGTTTTCATTGACAAGTTAAAGCCAGGGATAAGTAAAACATTTAAAGCTATTTTATTTAGTTGTCAAGGAGAAATCTACATGATAAAAATTAAGTAAATCTTTAAAGCAAGATTGGCTAAGATTGTAGATCATGCCAAGAACAATAAAATCAAGAAGTGAGAAACAGTGATATCATGTCAATAAAGAGACAATCCAATTCATTATGAATTAGGTGAGTGAATAGAAAAAAGAGGATGTTGAAGAGAAACAAATGAAGAACTTCATATAGTCCTGATCAATCAAGCTAAGGAAATAGATAAATGCTTTTGCTGACACCGAGCAACCCAAAAGCATAGCATCACCAAGCAGAAAGAAGTGGATCAAAGGCATTGAAAAGATACATTGATCAGAAAGGTATTATGAGCTTACAATAGATATGAAAATATGCAAGTCTAATTTGTATGTGTGAATAGATCATTTATTGTTTCATTTTAACCATTGATTCAAAAAGCCTCTTAATCAAGCGAGAATTAACAATCCATTCTATATTGAGATACATTCCAAGGAGTATCAAAAAGTTTGATCATGAAGATAGCATGAGATGCCAGATACCATTTGACAAACTACACTAGGTTTGGTCATACAAGGTAGCATAGAGATGCTCAATATCAAGTGAAAAACTATTCTATGTAAATCCTCTAACAAGGTCACACCTAATAGTATGTTTGTAACCTTTAATAGGGTTGGCTCTTCACTGATCTCACTTTAGAAGAGTGAAACTTTTGGGTTACCGGTCCCAAGTAGTTTTTCCCTTAATAGGGTTTCCACGTTGAAAATCCATGTGTCAATATGTTTATGAGTCATTACTTTAGTGTTTTGAATTACACATAACTAATCTTGATTGATTGGTATACACTAAGCAATTTACTATTTTTCAGTAAATGAAAGATTGATTATCGGTAAATAGTAAGAATAAGGTTTAAACAATGAACTCTGAGTAGTAGTTATTTATTAAGATTGTTTGAAGGCATTCATATTGTAGGACTGAAGATACTGAGAGGCTTAATATTGTGCTACAGAGTTTTGGGTTGATTTATTGGAATATTTTTTAGGCCACTGATTCACCCCCCNGATTCCCCCCCCCCCCCCCCCTCAGTTATTCTAACACATTTTATAAAGTTCCCATTCACTATGGATGCATAGAATATATTAGGGATTACATCCACATAGAATTGGGATAGATAGGCCATGGAAAATTAAATGATAATTTTTAGAAATATTTGACTAAAGGGAATTTAGTTTCTCTCAATAAAGATTACAAGAATATTTGAAAACTAGGGTTAGATATCTTGATGTATTTTCCCGATTTATCATTTTAATGATTAATGGATAAAAATAGTCCTAAGATGTATGTATGGGGACATAATTTATCTAGATAAACCATACCAAATAAAAAAAGAAGGTATTCATGCCGTAACTAGATTATGTGCTCATGGCAGTATTCTGAGAAAGAAGTCAGTGAGAAATAAAACAGTTTAAAACTTGACTGGTGCAAAATATGATAAGAGGGCTATGCTTGTTGAAGGCATAAATGATCATGAAGTGAAGTGTTCAATTTATGACATTGCATATAAATTCTATTTCCATAACCGTGAGGGTTCGATTATCACTATCTTCATTTATATTACATATGATGGTGACTGCTAGTGAAAATTATGATCTATGTAAATCGATGCTACAACAATTGATGGAAAATCTTGACAGGATGAACAAAAGAAAATACCCCTTTAAATTTGGATCCCTAATTGTTTATCTTTCTTTCACATGTACATGAATGTACTTCCTGGAAGGGACAATCATATTCAGATGAATTCAAGCCCTATTGGAAGAGAAATTTGGTAATATGTTAGACACCTTGACTCTGTAGAATATGAGAGATGGTTGCACAAATGGTTTAAACACTTTCAAAATTTTCTTGCAAGAGAGAGAAATATTTCTAGATGAGATAGTTAATAAATATAAGGATATAATAACTTATCTTGTTGGCAGAGATAACTATTACATTGAATTAATAGAGCCTAGGACATAATCCATTTTGGAGCTTCCTTATGAGGCATCCAAAGAATCGATGGAGTCAACAATTACCTAGATTATTAAAACCTTCCTAAATATCCTAGTGAGGCCCATTTTGGTATAATTGAATAGATTTATGCAAATTTGATTAAGGAAAAGATCAATAAGAATCATGACAAAATGGTGAAAAAATTATAGAATGATTTAGGTTTGCAAAGATCTTTAGTGATGCTTAAAAGGATAATATTGGCCTCTTCTCCATCTCCTATTATGGTGGGTTCTTTTGGAACCCCTAAGGGAAAAGTAAAAGTTGAAGGAATGGTTGTTAGACAAAAGTAGAAACCAAGAAGGAAGATTATTTACAGTAGCAACACAAGTAAAAATGAGGAAGAAGAGAAAGAGAAATATTCTCCGTCTGTAGATGAAGAAAGAACATGTTGAAGATGTTGAGGAAGAAACATAGAATTGTGTGAAGCTATCTTATTCATGGAAATGGTATAGAAAGAAGAAAGATGTAGAGAAAAAAAAAACTAGAAAAACTAGAAGATGATCCTAATTATCAACCACTAAGCCTGGATTCTCTAGTAAACTTTATTTGTGTAGAAAAATCCTTGAAATACATCATGGACATATATGATGAAGCTCCCCTGGTTGATAAGAAAAAAATTGAAAGAGTTGTGGCCAAATTTATGATCATTTACAAAAAAATTCTTAATGAAATTAAGGATGATTTGCTTGTTATCTTATACGATGTCTTAGTTGAGGAAACAGAGAAATATAAGATAAAATAAACTGACATCAATGTTTCGACCATGGACAAATTATATTCTCCTTTTTCATGAGAGGTTTGAAGATTAATTGTAAAATCACTTAACACAAGATTCAAAAAGAAGGAAATAATAAATTGGATGATTGGTGGTGATCCAGAAGACATTAAAAGAATCATTTGGAAAATAGAAGATATTGGAGAAAATGTAGTTATTAAGGTAGTTAAGTATTTATCTTATCCTCCAGAGATGACAAATTATACTAGGTTTATCTTAGGTGAATCTTTCCAATCCACTCAGAGCTTGGAAAAGGAATTAGTAGTTTGTTTAGAAGCTAAACTAATTAAATAATATGTACAAAAATCAATGAAGTCATGGAAGCTATCATAAACAAACAACGTATAGTGTTTGATGAAGACCTTATTCTTGAATCCGATCATAAATGTACTATGGAAATACATGATGAAAGAAATATGAACAAAAAGGAAGTTTCCATCGATTATAGAAATGAAGTTGGATAGAAATAAATTTAAACACATTAGGCATCCAAAATACCCTAAACAAAGAAAAATGAAAGTATAAAATGAAAATTGTTGAAGTACCTGTTAGAATAATAAGAAGAAAAATGCAAATATTAACACACAAAAGAGAACACAATAACATAGAAATTTAACGTGTTTCACCCAATCCCTGGGCTACGTCCACCAATAGTGAGTCCAATGTCTTTATTATTATCCAGTGATTACAATCTAAAACCTGCAACTCAATACCATCACAGAAAGCTAAAAAAATCTCTCATAACATGAATCTCAACCCCTAAGCCCTTTTCACAAGTATTTTTGACTTAACCTAATTAGGGTAAAAAATACTCTGAATAATATAAAATTGATGGTCGACCCACAAGGGGCTCTGGCCCTTGACTCTAAGCCTGGGGGTGTACACACAAAATAGTGCACTTCTATGAATCCTTACATGCAAGGAAACTCAAGAATGAGCCCTCACAAATCGATCCATAGCTCTTTATGCATGGAGTTGCAAGATTTGTAAAATTGCTCTCAGCTAGAGCTATAAACTCATGACCTTGCCAATAAACCATACAATGAGAAATTCACAATGAAAACAAGGGCAAGAATGCCAATATCTCCAATGAATCAAATGTATGCAATGCAATGCAAATCTACATGATAATGCAAACTAGTCTATGAAAATGAAAGTACAATGCAACTAATCTAT
>MU225537.1:4905986-4929718 GCA_018584345.1 Thuja plicata
TTAATACAAGGATATTTTGTAATTTTCTGTGCCTATGTAATTTTGTAAAGAGCCCAAGATCGCAGTTGCAATTTGTTTAAAATTGAATGTAATAATGTATAATGTCATATTATTATATTAACAGTTCTGAACCTACGATAGTAATGATCAATTGGTTACAAAGCTTCACAAGGGTTTGTTGGCCATTGCCCATTAGTGTTACTTTTGGCGGTGTTGGGTATATATATGGTTTTGAGTATGTCTTATTCTTGTCTGAAGTTCCATTGTCAATTATTTCTAACATTGTCAAGTCTTGCTAAAGATTAAGAATGGTCCTAATTTCCTAAAAATTCCTTCAAATGGTCATGTCCCTGTGAAAAAATTATTAAAGTGTCAAAACCCTAAGTGTAAGATGTTAACCTGTTCAAATTTGAATCGAAACCCTAAGTATTTTGGTGAGATCTTTTTTCGCGTTACTTCGAGTTCAAAATGGGTAATTTTCTGGTGTGAATTCAGTTTGTCTCCTAAATTATGAAGAATTACTAGGGCTTGCAATCAATCCATCCTGTTGAAGTATTGAATTGTTATAACTATGAAAATTTTACTTTCAAAATGCCACCCAGGAGAGAATTCACGGGAAAGGAAAATTATCAAGACAGAAATGTTTGTGATGATTTTTTGCAACAATTAGCTAATTCAACTAATGATTCAACCAAAGTGAATAAGATGATCCCTAAGAATCCATGGGTTAAAATTGGTGATGGTCTGTATGATCTTGGGCAATGGACTAGGGATGCAAATATGGGAATGATAGGTTTAGCTTTGTTTAGAGTACTTTTCAGTCAGCGACATGCTTGTGCCCCAAATAGTAATGTATGGCAATTTGATGTGGGTAAACTGGTCGTGCCTGGGGTTTTCATGGATGTAGATTTGTTAATGTGACTAGCTGATAAATATGATAAAACATCCAGGGTAATTATGGACAAAGATGATAGCGGAGATGTTAAGAAGACCGTCACCGTAACTTTGTAAGGGTTCCAAAGGCCTCTAATTTACATGTAGTGAAGTTGAGACATGGTTAGATGATAGCGGAGATGTTAAGAATACCATCATCGTAACTTTGTAAGGGTTCTAAAGGCCTCTAATTTACATGTAAAAAAGTTGAGACAGGGTTAGATGATAGCGGAGATGTTAAGAAGACCGTCATAAGGGTTCCAAAGGCCTCTAATTTACATGTAGCAAAGTTGAGACAGGGTTAGATGATAGCAGAGATGTTAAGAAGACCATCATTGTAACTTTGTAAGGGTTCCAAAGGCCTCTCATTTACATGTAGCAAAGTTGAGACAGGGTTAGATGATAGCGGAGATGTTAAGAAGACTGTCACTGTAACTTTGTAAGGGTTCCAAAGGCCTCTAATTTACATGTAGCAAAGTTGAGACAGGGTTAGATGATAGCGGAGATGTTAAGAAGACTGTCACCGTAACTTTGTAAGGGTTCCAAAGGCCTCTAATTTACATGTAGCGAAGTTGAGATAGGGTTAGATGATAGCGGAGATATTAAGAAGACTGTCACCGTAACTTTGTAAGGGTTCCAAAGGCCTCCAATTTACATGTAGCAAAGTTGAGACAGGGTTAGATGATAGCGAAGATGTTACCATCACCATAACTTTGTAAGGGTTCCAAAGGCCTCTAATTTACATGTAGCGAAGTTGAGACAAGGTTAGATGAACTATTTGCGTAACTTCAGAACTAGACCAACTAAAGTTTTCAATCTTGATTCTTGATTCTTGAAATAACATATTAACATGGTTTCATGACTATGAGGCATTGAGGGCTGAGGCGTTTACATTTTATAGTGAGGAAAAAGGACATCAATAAATTATTAATGTATATACTTCAAATTTCATGAACATTCTAAATTACAAAAATCATGAATTCAAAATACAAATTACAATAATCAAAATTCAAATTACAAAAATCTAAATTCAAAATTACAAAAATCATGAACAATACTTATTAATTGTAATATGAGTCAAATTGTCAATATTCAAGTCCAACAAGTTCACTTATAGTAATACTAATAACTAAAAGGTAATAAGTATATAGTGTATAAATACCTTATAACCGAAATTTGAATGCTAAATTGCTAATTCTAAAATCTGAATCACTTTAGTCTTCACTCACTCAGTGAGCACTCTACAACTTCTATATCCCACATGGAATCCAACTCTTGTAATTGACTAGTAGCAAGAGCTTCTTCTTCATTCTGAGTTGGGTATTCAAAATCTAAAAGTTCTTCATCTTCATTCTGAGTCTGGGACCAAGATCCATCATTTGTAATTGTCTCAGAACTAGAAGTAGCACCAGTACCACCAGGTTTTGAAGTGTTCAAAAGCCCACATCTTTCACGAATGGAATTCCAAATTTCCAATGCCCTATCATAAGGAAAATCTCTAACATTGTACTGAGTTACAAACAACCTCAAGCAAGTTTCCAAATTTCTGTCTAGTTTGTTTCTGATCTTTGATTTCAAAAACCCCAAAGCACTAAAAACTCTTTCATCTTCCACCGACCCCAATATCATTGTTTGACATAAATCAACAAGTTTGAAATATTCTGATATTGAATCACGCAATACTTCACTCTGCTCCATCCTTTTCCAAAGTCTGGTTATTGTACCAGGTTCAAATGGATTCTCCAAGTTTTTAATCTGCAATTTCATACATGCTGCAAATTGTCTACATTGTTTTTTAAGATTAGCTGAATCTAAAATTCCTTCAATTGGTTTTCCATTGGAATCTGCAAGTTTTGAAAACTCTTTGATCAATTCATCAATTTTTTTATGAACGTTGTGCATTAGTTTGTGTATCTCCAAAGTTTTTTCTAAAAATGAGGAAACACACAACCCATGGCTTCAAGAATTTCTTCTCGAGGGAATCTTTCACGAATCTCACTTGAAAGTTGATAGGAAATTGACTTCAAATTATCACTAATAGATTTAACAATCCTGTCAAAATTAGCCCTTTTAACTGGAAGTAGTCTGCCTCGCTTGCCCATCTTAGATTGGTGCATCAGTATTTCATATCCTTTGACAAACACACATAAATCATTTTTTGCATTTAATTGTAAAAAATTCTCAGCATGATTCAAATCTATAATTGTCTTCCACCTAAAAAAATTTGGACTTTGAATTGTTGTCATATCTGAGTACAGACAATCCAGGGCAATGCATGTCATTCTATGTAAACTGCTATACTCATGGATATACATAGTTCTGTCTTGGGCTTTCTTAACAAGTTTGTTCATTAAATCTAGCATGGGGAGAAGACTGGCTAAAGTTAACAGAGTCTCTATATCACTTAACTTATGTAACAAATCAAGATCTTTGTCTACTGTGAGGCATTGCTCATATATTAGTCTGATCAAGGATTGATATTCTATTAGAACTCTTTCTATTGGTCCATTCAAAGAGATCCATCTTGTCTCAACATCCTTGAGAAGCTTGTTTCCTGGTGTTAATCCCTCTGAAAAAATCTTAAATTATGCAAAACGTTTAGGACTTCTGCAGAAGTAAGAGTATAGCTCGTGAACTAGATCTTCAAGTTTTGACACTGTAGCAAAATCGCTTACAATTTTATATGCTAAATTCATTCGATGGGCCATGCAATGTATGCCAAGCATGTAAGGTGCAATACTAGTTTGTAATCTTACACAAAGACCATTCCTTTGGCCTTACATTACTGTAGCTCCATCAGCTCCAACACACACTAACTTCTTGCCAATTGTCAAATAATCCATACCAGCAACTTCATTCAAAGCATTCTTAACTTCAAAATATAAGTTTTCTACTATTGAATTGCCCCTCATTTTATGAACACACAATAGATGAGCTTGGCGGACATGTTCTTTTACTATATACACATGCATACAAACCCAAGCAGTTTTATCTAATGCAGTAACTTCATCTATAGATAATGAAATGAATCTGGATTATTTTACTTTCTCCTGTAAATTTTCTTTTCCACCTCAGAAAGACAGTGTGCCATTTCCCATCCAACGTTTGTTGACCAATGTGACATAGGATAGTGAGGAACTCTCAAAAAGGATAATAAATTACCATATTCTGATAAGTCTCTCATAGGACACCCTCTGGACATAATATGAAAAACAACACTCATCTGAACGGTCTTTCCCAGGTTTGCTTCATTGGCTGCATGTTTAAACCTAACCTTGATTGGATTTTCACAACTACCAATTGCTGCCATTCTCTTGCTATGCTCTTCATATTCTATGGCATACTTAACATGAAGACATTCTTCCTTTTATTTCCATCTCACTACTGATATTTCTTGTCCGTCTATGATCTGTTTTTCATAAACCTTACCAATATGCTTTTCTATAGTGTCAAGCTTTAGCTGCAACTTCTCTCTTTTATTTTTCTAGGTACAAATCTTACACCTACATTATGTTGGTTGTTCATCATTGTTTAGGACTAGTTGAATGAACCAGTACTTTTCTACCCAATCAACCTTAAAATTTCTTGTCATTTCCCATTGCCGCCCCATTTTTACTTCCCTTTTTCTTTTCTTCCTACCAACATCATTAATATTATTATCTTCATTGCTAGCATTTTCATCTAACTAGTTCAGTGTATCCCTTATAACATCTTCTATCATGCCACCATTGTTATCCTCATTTGAAGCATTTTGATTTTTATTTAAGTCAATGACAATCCCAGCTTGTGGAAGTTGTGGTAGTGGTAATGGTGAGCTACTGTGAATGGATTTTGCACTTGGAATTACAGAAGTTGATGGAGCAGAAACATTGCCAATTCCAAAGAAATCCTTTATGGTAGTATCTTTAAGTTTTGGGCACTTTGATGGCCTCCCAGACCCTACACTTCCCTGAGGAGTCTTACCCTGCCCTTCACTGCCCTGATGATCAGGAGTCTTACCCTTGTCTAGCTTTCCAATCCCTTCACTGCCCTGAGCACAGTGAGAATTTTGAGTCTCAAGTTCAACCTCCTCTGACATCTCAATCCCTTCAGCAGCCTAACGATACTCAGGATAGTCACCCTTATCCGATATCTTGACCTCTCACTAGTTACTAGGAAATTAATAGCAATACTTTTACTGTGAAATGTGAACAAATAATTGCTTACCTTGGTCCAGCCTCCTCTAAATTCTTATTCTCTGTAATGTTGAATCGTCTGTTTACTGTAATGCTGAATCATCTATTTACTTAAAAACTAACAAATCTCATATTAATTTATATCAATCCATGATTCAAATTTCCATTTTTTAATTCCTAGGCTTTTGGCGAATATGGGCTGACCTGAATGTAGTATTAACAAACAGATGGTGAAATAAGGTCGTCGGCGATATAACAATTAATTAACGGTTGGCAAAATAAGGTGGTGGGAAAAATAGAAATTAATTTACGGTTGGCGAAATAAGGTCATGGGAAATATAACAATTAATTAACAGCTGGCAAAATAAGGTCGTGGTCTATATAATAATGAATTAAAGATTGGCAAAATAGGTCGTGGTCTATAAACCTATTATTTAACGAGTGGAAAAATAGGTCATGGCTAAGCTAACAATATAAACCATTTGGCTATTTTAAATTTTATATGCAATTCATAATTAATACCCTGGGTGAATAAGAGACCCTTAAAAAACTACGTTAGATTTGTTAAAGGCGAATAAGAGACCATTAAAAGAACCACGCCAGATTTGTTAAAGGTGAATATATTGGTCAACCTCGTCAAACAGAAAATCTATTGGCGATTAAAATTAATATTTAACCATTTCCGTGTCAAGATTGGGCAATTTGGGTCACTGTATAATGTGCGCGATTCGCCAATTCCGCAATACATATTTCCCAGAATTTGCCAAAAGGTGAATATTCGCCACTAAAAATTACTCTGCTGGGTAATGTAATAAAATATATGAAGGGTGAATCAATGTAATGGGAATGGGTATTTCTAGGTGAAATGAAGGGAAAATTTATGCTCTTACTTGTATATGTCACAAATATTAAAATAATGTGGAATTTGTCGTTTGTTTCCCTCTAATGCTATCTTTTAATAAAGTAAGTGATCTTTTGAATGAAAATTTATTCTTATAGTTCTCTCTTGTTTTGTGAATAAGGACCTAACTTATATTGATAAGATAAGTACGTTCTCTTATATAATTGATTATAAAGGAATATTATGAAATGATTGGTTTATGAATGAAATTTTGTTTATTTCAAAGATAAATGTTATTGTTAGATAAGGTCTATAGGAATGATAAATGATAACAAAATTACAATTTTGGAATAGTTGTATAATTGTGAAAGGAGATGTCAAATATTAAGATAAGTTTATAAAAAAAAGTACAATAAACTTTTGGTTCGGTGTAACCTGTGATAGTAACTCAATAAATTGATTCACATATTGTTAACTTATTATTAATATTAAGAATGAGTTAGGAACATTTTAGTTGGTGTCTTAAAATATATCTAGTAGTTGGTGTCTTAAAATATGTCTAGTACAATGTACATCTAGGTAGTAGGGTATGTGATAATGCATGATATTCTTTACCCTAATGTGTATATGAAACTAAATTTATAAGATGCTTTATAGATTTTATGAATTCCATTAGTTAGTTTTGAAGAATGGATTGTGTTGGTAAATTAAATGTTGGTGACTACTCATTGAAACATGTTCATCACACAATAGTCATTTATTCTAAAGGTTTATAAATATGTTAGACTTGTAACTCATTATGAAACTCGTAAATGTAATTAGATTAATTAATATTGTTTGAGTAGAAGTGTTAGGGAACCTATGAGGACTAGGAAATCTCAATTTTGTTGCATTCATGTTTTGTGAGCATGTGTATCGATTCTTTTTAATATGTGCATTGTAATAGTTTTATATAAAAAAAAAAAAATTTGACTTCATCTTTAGAGACAAGATGTTTAGTCCTCTTGGGTTCCTTGGCGGGGCATTACACTGATCTCCCCCCTCCTACCCCCTTCTCAACATTTGGGTGTGTTCAACAAAGGTGAGATAGAAAAAGAAATAAATTCCCCATGGTGGAAAAATAACTAGGAGTCAAATTTATGATTGCATTCTCTAATGTGCAACCTTTTGTTTCATGTATCTTCCCAAAAATTTTTCTTTGAAGCAATAAAACCTTCTTTAGGTGTACTAAAGGATTCTACATGAAAGAGGAGATTAGAAGATACATTATAAAAAGAGAACTTGGAGGTTCGATCACATTGGTTAAACCACTTTTATTTAGCTTCTTCAAAAGTACGATATTTCTCAATGACCATTGTTACCTTATACAACCCTTTATATTCTAGTGCAGGTTGTGTTGTTAATTTTCTAGTCATGATAATTAAAAGGTATTAATTATGTTGTGATTATTAGACTTAACTGTAGGCTTAAGTTGAATTTGTTGTAGAAAGAAAATAAAAAGATGAAGTTTAGCAAGAAATGTGGAAGTGCACACAGCAATACCAATTCCTAATGATGCATTATTGAGAACCCTGTCCTCGAAAAAATTAGCGCTTTATATGTTTATCGCATAGGCATGTTGAGTGGAATGAAGAAAAGTAATTTATAATTTTAGTGCAATAATAGGTTGGGCCTTAATGGTATTCTCTTTTAAAAAAGGGCACCCAATTTTGTGTTTGCAATCAAAGTTATGATAATTTTAGTATTTGATCATGTTGCCTAATTATTTGTACTTCTTTTGAAAGAAGGCAGGCAAGAGGGCCGAAGTTAATACTGTAGTGGTAGCTAGCTTGTGTTTTAAGCTCTCATATGAATATGATAACTTAAGAAAATTTCAACCTTTAATGAATAATAAAACCCATGAATTCTTTACATTTGATGACTTGCAATATTCAAATCATAGGTTAACATTGAAATTATTGGATAGTAGATCTATGACATCACCTTATAGTAGATCACAAATTTCATTGGTTGTGGCTCTAATATCTCAAATTATGTGACTCTTTTTATTGGCTCACAAACTTCATTGAAACTTGTTCAGATTTGCTAATTGGATCTGGTTTGATTTGTACTTCGTGCTTTGCATAGATATAAAAATAAGATCATACAAGAAAGAAAGACAATGTATGAGTTCATGTATGAGTTCATGTAAATAGTAAATTATGGCTTAGGAGATCAGATCATACAAAGAGTAAATTATGACCTATGAGAGATCACGCAAAGATTAAAACACAAAGATTAATAGCTTGATTTTTGTTAATAAGTGCCTTGTTTGACCCTTCCCAGTAGGTTGTGCTAACAATCACCTCTCAAAAATTATTTCAATCATTATCTCTACAAATTTTCTACTTATTTTATGCTCAGCATCTGTGCACATATATATTCAATATGAAGTCACATTTTATGCCCAGCATCTGTCCTTAAACACTAAACGAACTCCAATGTCTTCAAACACATGCAGCGACTCTGCTTTTTCCGAAATCTCTACACAAAAAACCGACTCTTGACATATGTGCACCAAAGATATAAGAATGAGAGGATCTAATTCCAGAAACTAAACTTGTTCAAATGAGCTGGTGATGACAAGCATCACAAATAGTGTATTGATTGAAGATCACTCCACCACAATCCAATTCTACAAGTTCACAATGCCCATCATCATCTAAGATAACATGTCACAACTGACTAGGTAATCTTTAATTTGGTAAAATTGATTGTGTCAAAATCTAAAAACCACTTTGACAATAATAATGTACCATAAAGTCACAAGAGGAGAAATCAATGCAATATTAAAGATAATTAAGTTCCTTGTGAGTTCATTATTAGGTTTAGGGAGAAAGAAGTTTCACATCATTAGATTTAGGGAGAATTATTTCAACATGGATCGCCACCCGAATAATTGAACGACTACCATTCATATGAAATCTTAAAACTTATTATTACTTCCCTCTATTCATAGGCGAACCGGATTAATTTTACATCATACGTGTCTAACCTTTGCTTTCACAGTCTGTATGCATGCCTACCATCAGAATTAATTTTCGTAACCTGTACTGTTGATGAACCTTTCCTCCCAGGTTACAGCTGTAAGTCATCACTTCGCCATTATTTTGCCTTCTTTAAAAATCACTGCCTATCTTGGTGATTTCATTTGAACTTTCATTAGTGAATTTTGTAAGTTATAAATGAGCAGATATAAACATTGAACATATTTAAAACAGTAAAAGAAACATGGAAACAAAACACGTAACACACAGAATTATAGTGGTTCCACAAATTTGCTTACTTTTAAAAAAAACAAGAAAATCTCATATTAATGTTTAACCAATACATTCTATCCATAACATGTACACATCTATTTGTATTATTTATACAAACTCATTAGCAATCAAGTGAAAAGTCTGGAAGGTGAATGGTCAAGTAACCATGGAGCTTCATATACCCAACAAATTTATCTTAGCATTTGCTGAGGAAAACACGAAGTCAGAGTATTTCTGCATTTGGCTGGAACAAACCACACCACTGCTCTTGTTTGCGCGCTTTCTCACTGCTCTTAGCTGAAAAGAAAAAATATCTTTGTTTCTTTTTAGTTTTGTCACTTGTTCGATAGAATGGATTTAGATATCTGGAAAGACTGTTCTTTGCTTGAGAAGTAAATTATTTTCATGCAAATATTTTTTCCTCTAATGCGGTGTGATTTTCCTCTTTGCTTTCATTGAGGATTTCAATGTTTTAGAAATTCACAACTTTACCAGTTTTCTAAAATTACTTTTATAACATATTTTATGATTGATCATTTGTTCGCCATTTATCTTTTCTTAGTTGCTCATTCTCATGATCTGAGATATTAGTGGAATGCTCATTCTCATGATCTGAAATATTAGTGAAATAATTTTATTTTTTTGAGTAGACATTAGTGCATATTACTGGTTCTTTGTTGAAGTAAATTCTTTTTTCTCATGATCATCTAAAATATTAGTGAAACAATTTTAGTTTTTTGGAATACTAATGTAGCAGGCATTGGTGGATATTACTGGTTCTTTGTTAGAGAAGCAAATTATTTTTGTGTGCGAATCATTAACAAAGAACCAAATTATTTTTGTGTGCGAATCATTTTTCCCTAATGCAGTGTGATTTTTGTCTATGTTTTATAGAGGATTTCAACTTTTTTAACAAATTCACATGTTGGAGAGATAGTATACAATTTTTTTTAATATTGATCATTTGTTCATCGTTTATCTTGCCTGATTTCCTCATTCTCACAAGATGATCTGAAATATTAGTGAAATAATTTTATTTTTTTTAAATAAATATTAATACATAGTAGATATTCATGGTTATTACTGGTTTGTAGAATAAGTTTCAGCTATGCTATAGTGAAGTTAACAGAAATTTGCCTTTTAGCATAGCTAACACAAATTCTAAATTAAGTGTACCTCCTTTTCACTGCATGTTACTAATCATCGCAGGGAAGTACGGTAATTTTAAAAAAATGGTAGTATACAAAGCAGGTCTAGACAGAATTTAAGTTGAAAAAAAGCCATTGAGTTGTTTTTCCACTGGTTTTTCAATAGATATGTGATGTTTCTGGTACTAAGATCAATCCAGTCAATATTATCATATGTAACAGGAGAACAAATATTATCATATGTTTAAAAATGAGAACAAATCTGCCTATTTTTGACAATAGAGAGGGACTCCAGGTGCAGCAGCAGAGCTCTTGTTAATGAAGAATACACAAGAAAAAGATAGACGATTATAATGACTACAATTAAGAAGAAAATAATGGAAAATATCAAGAAGAGGTGACATACCTGTTATTTTTGTGATAAATGTTGTGGGAGAAAATAAACCACACTTCAACTGTAAAAATGCGTTTACCGAAGACCCCACAAAAAGGATCAGTAACAGACATGAAGTCTTACATACCCAGTGTAATTTTCGCTAAAATGGTAAGAAACAAATAAATCACATCTTAAATTTATAAAAGAAATCGAACACTATTACAAATCCATGAAAAGGACAAAAGAGATGTAACAGGCTTATGTAACAGAAGCCTGTTGTGTGACTCTTAAGTGAGAACCCAGATTTACAGATTTCAATTTATCATCTCTGCAATGCAAAACAAATTGAAAACTGAAAACTGGGTTTCCACCGGAGGGTCAACCATGTTCTGAAACTGAAAACCCAATTGTAGATGAAACTTTCTGCTTGTACTACAAGCATGCAAGTCGTATCAGATACATTTTAGTTTGATTGGTAGAGAGGATGATTTCGTAGACCATTATGTAGGGAATGGTGTATGATTGGCTCTAATTACAAATTAAAGCATGCTTTGAAAATGACCCACCAGTTTGTTAACATAAAAGCAGGCATCATCCAATTGTTTAAAAAGTAATGGGCATAGTGGAGTGGGTGAACTGCACAAAAATGCATTCCCATACGTTGCAGAGCAGGCGCAGAATCTACAGAAATTGTGTGATTCTTGCCTTTCGCTTTTTAAACTCTTTGGATGGTATTCATTGGCTTGCTTGCTCCTTTTTATGCAACATTTAATGATTCCTTTGATAATTGGCTTCTCTTAAACAATTCATGCTTTTCCTGGCTACCCGGGTGAGAAATATTTTATACACATTGGATGGTATCGTTTGTAATCTCGTAAACACTAAGCACACCATCTTTATACCAACAAGTACCTACAAATATATTTGCTTTCGTGTCGAGCCACAATTTTTTTTAGTTCTTTCAAAAATTTGTAGGATGGAATGGGAAATCATAGATTCTTAGTGCACTTCTTCCATAAGCCAATGACCGAGATTTCCAACTTGAATTATGTGCGAGTATAATTTAAGAGTTCACAAGTTTAAGATAAAGTCGGTTCTAGAGCCATTTAAGTGTAAATTATATTACAAGAGGGCAGTGGGTAAATCTTCTTTAAGGATCGGGATTAGGTCAAACAGAGGGTTCAACTAAAGAAAAATGTAAAGTCACATAACAATTGAGGTAAAGGGAGGGAGTGAAAAAATAAGGTAAAGGAAGGGAGTGAAAAAAATGAGTGACTAAAAAATAAAGAGACTAAGAAGAGAGGGAAGAGATAGAGAGAGAGGTAGACGTGGAGGGAGTCATAGATCTAGGGAAAGAGGAGATAGAGGGGAAGAGAGGTGAAAGACCCAGAGGCAGGTGGAGAGAGGTGACATGGAGGGTTTAAAGAGGGAGGGGGTGAGAGATAGATGGCAGTTTAAGGCAGAAGGAGAGAGAGCTAGGGGTTTAAGGAGGGAGGGGAAGACAAAGAAGGCAAGAGGAAGAAAGGTAGGTGATGTCCTAGGGAGGAGAGGTGGAGAGGGAGGGAGAGAACTAGAGAAGGAGAGAAAGGTGAGGGACCTAGATGGGGAGAGAAGGGTGAGATAGATAGAGGGGGATAGAGAGATCTATGTAATGGGACAGCTTCAGAGAGAGAGAGAGAGAGAGACCCTATGTACATTAAGTCCTATACCATCACTAGTATACCCTAAAACCTATATCATAAACTATATACAAGAGAGGGAGAGGTGATGACATGGAGAGAGAAGAGGAGAGAAAAAGAAAGGGAAATTAGGGTTTAGCATTCTTCAAATGCATTTTTATTTGTTGAATGCAAAATGTTTAGCATTGGAAAATACCAACCATTTGGGTTGGATTTTCTTGGACATCAAACTCGAAAGGTTAGATGAGCATTTTATACAAAAGACACATTTTCTTTAAAGGGTATAAAATTTTCACATAATTTTTATCATGCTCTCTATCAAGTTTGCACTTCTTTCAAAGCGTTCTTTTCTAAAATATTGTGATGAAGTTAAGCTCTCTTAGATATCTAACCATTTTTTTTCACATTTTGATTATGTCAAGGTTTTCATCTCCAATTTCTTTTGTTAGTGTGTTCACTTTTTTCAAAAACCAACATGTGGTATTTTGGGTGTAGTTTTTTACTCGTTCATATAATTTTGAAACAGATTACATTTTAGAAACTAGATTCCATTATACACGTATTTAAAAAATGATTTTTGAGTAGTTCAAAAAAAAATTTAGGTGGAGCATGCTCAAATTTTTTATTTTTTCGGATGTGTCCACTTCAAAAATTAGTTTAAAATCATTTATTCATTAAAAACAGCTGGAAAATCTGCCATAAACTCCAAAATGCTAGCTATTTTTTTGAAAAAATGATATTTGAAATTCTTTAAAAAGTTAACATTTCAAGGAGAGCACGCCAGATGTTAATATATTTTATTTAAAAACATAGGACCACTTTATGCATTCCCAATTTTTAAAGCCCCTAATCTTCACCATTTTCAAAATAAATTAGTACTTTAGAAAGTAGTCTTAAGATTTTCATATTGTAACCTTTGCATTGGATATATGTAAGATGACTATATGAAAATATCAAGACTACTTTTCATTATGAAAGGTAGTCACATGATGAGAGGTTCCAATTACGAAAGTATAGCCATGTAACACAAAGGTGGAACAAAAGGTAGAAGTCATGGTCAATGTGAAATAACACTGGAAATGATAAACATGATCATTTTTATTAAATATCAAATGTAGGGGCTACAATATTGAGTAAATAAAACACATGTAAAATATAAAAAACATAATGTGTATCCCACATGTTAGCATTATTAGGCCATCAAAACAAAAAAATTCATGTTAGCATTATTGGGCCATCATCTGAGAAAATTTAATCATTTTTTTTTGTAATTTTTGTCAAGTGATGTTATATTGTATTATATAATTGTCATCAAAATAATGTATATCTTGACTTCTTGGAATTAGAGTACAAACTAGATAATTCCTAAGGAATATATGTTTCTTGCTAATTTTTAATATGAATGATTTATTTGTCATTAATGCTTTGAATGGACTTAATACTTACAAAAGGATTAGAACGATATTTTAGTCTCATATTTATTAGTGTATATATTGAAATGACCTATTCATCAAAACTAGAACAATTATGTACATGTGAGTACATTTTATAATACTTTCTATACATAATTTATTATTTTTCATGTCTAAAATAAAGGTCATTACTTTTTGTAATGGGTGTACAAATTTGTGAATTTTATTTTTTTAATTACTTTATATGATCTCCTATAAGGTTAAGAAAATTATTTTGTTATCAATAGTTTGATAGGTAGACAAGAGACTCCATATAGGGTTTGTTTTACTTGTGTGGTTCTATCCAAGAGTATTTACTTTAAGGGATTTCTCTCTCTCTCTCTCTCTCTCTCTCTCTCTCTCTCTCTCTCTCTCTCTCTCTCTCTCTCTCTCTCTCTCTCTCTCTCTCTCTCTAGAGTAGATTTAGTTAAAAATTATTGGCATGGTTTTTTCAATGCTCAATTTCATTATGTAAAAGTGCATGTTTAAAGTTATATTTTTAGATTTTGTCTTTAATTATAAGTTTTTCTTTGTAAGGTAAAATGTACACTGAATAGATTCCTCATTTGGTAATTGTAAATTTACATGTTTGGATGGATGATTTTTCTATACATAACCTTTGAGGTCAAAATCCACCACCACCACCACCCCATCCACCTCCACCCCCACACCCATGTCCATCTCCACCTCCACCTATAATTGAATGATTGACAGAACATAATATACATTCCATATTACAAGATATAAATACCATTAGACATGATCCTCATCCACCTCCACACCTACTACACCTTGTAGATTTCATGCAAGGAACTGTGGATTTGGTTCAGGCACTAAACTATGAGCTTGATAGTTTTCAGAGATGGAGGGAGCCTATGTGTGAAAATTATGCTAATGAACTCTCTTATAAAGAGGCCAGTGAATTAAAAATTACAAAAATGATATGTGTCACTTTTTTGTAAACCCCAAAATGAAAGAAACCATACCTCCAAGTAAGCCACAAATTTATATTAGGTGGTGTCAACACCTAGAGATTACTGCACAATTTTGGAAGTGATGGTCAATGGTAGTGGATATTCATGTCCCATGTAAGGCCTTACTCACAATACTTGCATGATAAAATTTTAAATGTTCATTATTTGATTACTTTATAAGTGAATCATGCATGTCATTTGAATTATACACATACGGTGTCCTCATGCGTTCTTTTTAACATGTATAGGATGATGTTTTTGGTGAGAAGACATAGTAGGATGGTACATCTCAGTCACCTTCATGTGGAGTGAAGAGGACTGCAGATCAACTATATGTTTAGAGTTAGATTACATACTAGTTATTTGAGTTTCTCGTATTATTTCATATACTTATTTTTTATTAAGGTTAAAGCAGTTTTTGAAGGGAATAGTAACCCTGTACAAAAGGAGCTAGAGATTTGCAAGAAACAACATTACAAAAATGAACGAACAACAAAAGACAACAGCTGGGGGAAAAAGAAGGAAACATTACAAAGCCCTCCAGCACTTATATCAGGACTTATTATCATGGTATCATGACTTGTTATGTTATTATCATGGACTTATTATGATAATACTTGTTATGTTATTATCATAGACTTACATTATCATATTTTTAGGAGTTATTATCATTCATTATCATGTGGTATTCTAGGACTTGTTATGCGATTATCATGACTTCATACAATGGACTTATATCATGGACTTGTTATGTTATTTATGTTATTCATGGACTTCTTATCCTACTTCATGAATTTTTTTTATAGTGGTTTGAATTTATATGTTATGTGGATTAGATTTGATTTCTTACATAAATATAAGTGAACATCAACTTATTTTATCATTAAATATCAATTATAATTTATCAAAATTAAAACATTTTAAATAATTTGATCATTAATAGTAGTTAATTATTCATAATTGACAAAATTAATTGATTTCAAAACTATCATTAACTAAGTAATATTAAAATTGAAATGAAAAATAACTATAACTAATATTGACTTTGATTAACTATAAAAAAAATTAACTATAAAATAATTACATGTTAATTTGAGCTATTGAACATGGATGTATAAATACAATATTGATTTTAAAATAAAGTTATCACCATCAATTAGTTCATATCCTGATTAATTATCACGAACAAATATCAAATCAAGAACAAAACAATTAAAATTAACAACATAGAACCAATGTAGATTGTTAATAAAACAAAATTGGATGAATACAAGTGTACATTGTTGCATATAACATGCTTATATGTTCTTCCAGGTGAACTGAAACATAAAAATGAATGTTCAAATATTATAAAATATGTATTTAAATAAATTTAAATTAATACTACAAAAATTTACATGTATTTTATTCAGTCTAATGTACTCACCAAGTATTACAATTTTGATTAGTAAAAAGTTGTAAAATGCACAAGTTGTAGTTGTCATCCATGTCATCAAGTTGTACTTGACATCTAAACACCAAAATAATTAGCTACATATAAGAATAATATATATGTTAAAGGGATGAAGACAATTATCCAAATCAAATTTAAATCTAGGACCAAAAACTAAAATAAAACAATTCTACTCACCAAGTATTACAATTTCGATTAGTCAAAAGTTATAAAATACACAAGTTGTAGGTTTCATCCATGTCCTCAAGTTGTACTTGCAACCTGAATACCAAAATAATTACCTATATATAAGAATAATATATATGTTAAGAGATAAATACAGATATCAAAGTCAAATTTAAATCTAGGATCAATAACTTAAATAAAATAATTGTACTCACCATGTAATAAAATTTTGTTTAGTCAAAAGTTGGAAAATGCAGTCGTTGTAGTTGTCATCCATGCCATCAAGTTGTATTTGACACTCGAATTAACAAAATAATTAGCTATATATAAGAAGAATATATATGTTAAAGGGACAAAGAAAGTTATCAAAGTCAAATTTAAATAGGACCAAAAACTCAAATGTATTTTGTTCAGCCTAAGGTAGCATCTGCATCCCCTCTCTTTTGTAATGCGTCTATGATTGTCTCATGCCCTTCCATTGAGTGTGTCCATAATATTTTATTAGTAGGTTTACCTTTGTATCTTTCTAATTTAATATTTTTTGCCACCACCAAATGGGAATAGTGTATAATCTTCTTTTCTGTTTGGTAGTCTTAAAAATCTGGCAAACCATTCCTTCTTGTTAGGTATTTTCTTATCCACGTACCAACTACCACAATGGTCCCAATTGGATACTCAAAACCATCATCATTTACTAGATGAAATATTAAAATTTTCTTAGGTTCTACACATTGAGCTTGATGAACTACAACTGATTGTATGTTTGAAGTCATTTTGTTGATGATCAACCAAGTTACAAATGTGATGATAGACATTAATCAGTTAATTTATTGTCATCCATGTCAACTTGTTCTGATTTTCATTGGGGTAACAAACATCTATTACAAGTGAAAGATCTGGAATAAAAAAAGTTTATGTGGTTGGTAATTGAAGAGTTTTGTATACACCGAGTAATAGTAAACACCGAATAAATATAGTGTATACTGAGCACAGTGTTAACCGAGCTAGGGATCCTTGACACATCATGGTATTGACCGAACACTGAAAAGAAACTAAAGGCTGACTAAAATGATGAGCTGGAAAAATTGATGATTCTGAGGTAATTGATAAGATTTTTTATGATGATCAAACGACTATGAAAATTCAAGGATGATTAGACGAAGAAGATTGAAACATGTTTTTGACACAACTGTCGCGGAAGGTTTAAGTGGCAAATCAACAATGGAGATTAAGAGGAAAAATCTAAAGGATGGAAATTAAATGTGTTATGATGTCTATATAAGAGACAAGAGATTCATTATGAATCATATATGATGCTATGATGTGTAAACATGCAAAATTTATGCATGATAGATCAAATTGGTTGAAGACAGAACCGAGCATTTCTGCAGACAACATCAAGTGACAGAGAAAAGAGCATTTACCGAGCATACCAGAGTATGAAGAATCATAGGAACTAAAGTGAACAAATTGATAAGAGGTATTATGTACTTAGCATAGATCTAAAAATATGCAAACAAAGTTGAATTTGAATCAGACCATCACTGTATCAGTTTAACCATTGTTACAGATAAATCTCTTAACTGAGTAGGACTTGAAAGTCTTTATTATGACATTCAAATGAATATTGAGAGTTTTCTTGCTGACCCCATAGTGAATGATTGGTCAAGGGAGAACTGTTAGTGATAAATCCTCTAACCAGATCACATTTAATAGTGTGCATTGTAACATTTAATAGGGTTGGCTCTTAACCGATCTCACTTCAAAAGAGTGAATTATTTTGGGGTACCAGTCACAGGATTTTTTTCCCTTAGCAGGGTTTCCACGTTAAAAATCTATCAATTAATGTGTATGATTGTTGTGGATTGTTATTTTTTAGTTATACATTACTTTATCAGCATGGATCCATAATCACAGTAATTGTTTTACTTCTACTCGGTAAATGACTTGATAGATGAGTTTGAAGATAAATTAAGATCACAGTTTATATATTACCGAGTTGATTTATATGTTTGAAGTTATTGTTATATACATCTGAGATAATTTGGGATTGTAGGATAATAGGAGCTAACTGATTCACCCCCCCCCCCTCTCAATTATCTAACAAGGCTAACCAATACTCAGTATTCTCTTCATTTTCCTTAGGTACAACAACAACAACATACACATGTCCTACAAACCAAAATTAAGTGTACATAAATTTTTAGATTTAATTCAAATACAATCAAAATATATGAGATACATAAATAATATAATTTAAAGAAGTTCAAGAAATAGAATGAAGTTACCAGGTTCTATGAGGTCAAAAATACGATCATAATCTTCAAATGCAAATGCATGATCTTGGTCTTCATTTATTTTATCATCTTGAACTTGTGTCTCACTAGGTGTTAAGGATTTATATTGCCATTATTCAACCAATTTCATATTCTCACATGCTTCCCAATCACCTGCAATAAAAAATTAACAAAAATATGCAATCTCCCCAGTCCATATAGTCCAAGTGTTAGAATTAAAACTCTTAAATGAATGTCATTTAGATGACCCAATGATTGTATCACAATCATATCTTAAAAGGATATATATTTTTCTCTTCAACTAGCCATAAGAAGCATTTGATTATAGAGTTCTGACTTGATCTTGTAGAAAATATTAAATTACACCATTCCACAATTGTATGTGCATCTTTAAATTTGGAATTTTCCTCGATTTGAGGTTCTCTCTGCAAAGGACTCTCTTAACACATGCACCAAATCCATTGTGTTCTCCTTTCACATGTCCAGTATAAAAAATGCTCCATGTATGTTAGATATTAGTTTTCTTATGTGTCCTCAACCAATAAAAAAATTGTAGCATTGTTTAATTGCCTATGTAATTATCTAACTATATTAGATGCTATGTCATCTGAATTTTTTTGTCCCTTAAATTTTCATAAAATGTCTTAAAGAAATACTAAACAAACTATGATGAGTTTAATTTACTATCACTCAAATAAAAATGGCACTCCCTCAAAAAATTTTGATTCTCTTATGTACAATCAGGTGCATGCCTATAGATAATATGAACAAAAAATGCTACTTGCACTGAATTATAATATTGCTCTTGGATCTCATCTTGTGGTGTAAGCGTGTAGTTCTCTGCAAATTCAATGACTGAAAGTATACTACCAACTAGAAATGTATTCTTGCATATATGAAATTTCCCATCAAGTCATTGAGTATTTTGGGAGTGTTTCACATATTTGGGTACGATCTTACTCTTAAATTCATTCATAAATCCATGAACACTAACTTTTTTAGTAATTATTTTGCATTGTCTTCCAACCTTTCCATTATTTAATGGATACTCAACATTTTTAAATATTTTTATATCAAGTAATTTATGTCCAAAATCAATTGAAAGAATCTTATGGAAACATTCACCTAACAATGCAAGGTTGCCACATATATCAATGACTAAAAGTATACTACCAACTAGAAATGTATTCTTGCATATGCAAAACTACGCATCAAGACATCAAGCATTTTAGGAGTGTCTCACATATTTGGGTATGATCTTACTCTTAAATTCATTCATAAATCCATGAACACTAACTTTTTCAGTAATTATTTTGCACTGTCTTCCAACCTTTCCATTATTTAATGGATACTCAACATTTTTAAATATTTTTACATCAATTCATTTCTGTCCAAAATCAATTGAAAGAATCTTATGCAAACATTCACCTAACAATGCAAGGTTGCCACATATATCACATACACCAGAAACAAATGATATCAAAATAAATAATTTTTCATGAGATGGTTTAAAAAATAAACCTGATATAAAATCCTTTATAGTTTGAGATGGTTTATTTATGCCACATTCCTGCAATATTTGGTTAGTATGCATGGTAGAACATATACATTGAAATACATCATAATGGTAACAAATTTGAACACGAGTTTTGAAACAATAGGAGATTCTTTCCTTGTTAATTTTTTCATGTACTAGGGTTTGCATTTTTCAAAAGATCTTTTATTAATGCTAATATCTGATAACATCTTTTAATCGAATATTTTTTTGTACAATTCAGTTTGAGTCATGTCCAAAATGTGTTTTGGATGTGGATCACAAATTTTGACCCGACTCTTAATTTAAAAACATGTCTCGAATTAGGTGACAATCTTGTATTATCATGCCAAAATTTTTCAATTAGAGATTTCACTTCACCATTAAGTTTGATGTCAGACCCCGAGAGTTTGCCATTAAAAATCCACAATTCGTTTGCTAGATCTCTTTTGAAGTTAACTCTTCTCTTTACAAATCTTGCCAATTTTTTACTATGGATATTAAGATATCCTCTTATGTTAGTCATCATTATTTTATCATAAGTTTTTTTGTTTACTAAAGTTGTTGTTAATGCTCAATGTATCGCATCATCATTAGAATGAATTTTATTTCTAATTCTATCAAAGGTGCTAGCAATATTCAATACAACTTTCTTTAAAGACTCATCTTTCTTCTTGGGTTTGACATAATTCCTAACCTCTTCATCAATTTTCTCATTTTTGTCATTTTCATTAGTTACATAACATTAGTTAACATTGAAACCCAAATTATTTATTATAAAAATATTGTCTAAATAATATACTTGCATTTGTCCCAATCTTTCTCCGTGATTTACCAAACCACAAATATTATCTAGCACATTACTTTTAATTTGAAAATGTTCATTCTTTTCATTATCATTCAAAGTGGTTTCTTTCTCAGTTGGTGTTAGTATGTAGATACATCAACATTATTAATTTAAATTGAGATTTGATTTTCAATTTTAATTAGCGTTCGATTTTCAATTTAAATTTCTCTATCATTAGGATTATTATTACAAATATTTGGTGTTTGATGTGCAATTTCTATTTCTCTATTTTTAGGAAGAAAATCTATATCATTCAAAGAGTATCCTACTTGTAGAAAATCACCAATTTATTTATCAGAAAAAACACATGACCTTGTGAAGACATACCTATATCCAAAATTGGATTAGAACCTAAATTTTCTTCTATTTTGTTTTCTTCTTCAACCTTTGCATCCATCATGATGCCCTCAATGTTCTCCTCTTCTGAAAAGATTGTTGAACTCGATGCTCTAGCATTATTCAATTCTTGAATTCTCGCTCTTCTTTCTCATTGCCATTTTTCCTCCATATTTGTTGCAGCCTCCTTAGGTATCAGAACCTTCAGTTGCCTCTTTCTATATTTATTTGATCCCATTTTCAATCATCTTAAAAAAACTCCAATGTTTGGACCAAAATTTGATTTAAATGGGTGTGTTCATGTCAAATCCTTAAAAGACAAGAATATGGAATTCTTTGAAAAAAAATCCTCATTTTGTTGATCATTCTAATAATGATTGAATAATCATTCAATCATTGAATTTTGTCTTTCTGGACTATTTTTTGCAGATAACGAACACAAAAAAAATGGTTACACATTTTTTAAACTAAACGGGTACCCATTTCTAGCTTAATGTAATGAACAAAATGGGTACGTATTTATTAGATTTTGGGTTAGGAAACGTCCCTTAACTTTGGATTTCAGGTCGTGACAAGCTTGGTGGGACCATGCCTATGGTTGGGCCTAAAAAATAATGGCTAAGTCACTAGAATCCCAGGTTGCTTTCCTTTCCATTTTTTTTGAAGGCCTTCCCGGTTGAGTTTTTTGACGAAATGAAAACCCATTAGACTTCTTACTATACAAAACTTAAAAATGTAAATTTTTTAGTGATTTGATTAATTTTACTATTTTTTCCTTATTTATTAATCAAAAGTGGTACATAAACTTAAAATAGTGAGGTTCACTAAAATTTTAATAACTTTTTTTATATTTCCATTTTTTTGGAAAGTAAATTATATGACATCAATCTACATATATTTTCCTTCAAGAATAAATATAATAGTTTTGAAAAAATGTTAACTTTACATCAATTTATGGTGGTCGTAAGCTAGAGGTTTCAAAAATAGACTTTACAGTCAATAAAATATTAATAAAAATAAAAATTTTGATGAAAAGGGAAAAAATATGGTCATCAATCTTTGGTGTCTTACGTATGTTTCCCCAAAAGGATTCCCAAAAATTCCTTTATTTATGTCAAAATATGGTGGTCATACACATCTGTGGTAATATTTGAGGTTAATTTTGAGACTAATGGAAAGAAGAGTTGTTTGTTATGTAATAAAAAAATCAAGGTAAAGTTCACATTTTAGGGTGGTTCTTCATGTCCTTTTGTATTTATTTTTAGTTCTTTTGTCAAGATAACTTCAAAAATCTATTTATCCTAGAAATAGGGGATAAAGAATCACTATGTTGAGTAGAATCTATCTACCTATCTCCTTGTAATTATTTTTAACCAAGTGACTTTGAACAAAATAATGTATGGTTTAACACAAATTGCATAGTATATGCACTAATATTTCTTATTTTTTTTATAATTTTCTACATCTCAAAAAGCATAGTAATTATTATTTCACTACTTGGACCATCGTTTGATAGCTGTATATAGACTTTTGATCATCATTTTATAGGGACGTTTCCTTATATGACCAAGCTCATGTGAATAATAATAATATTTATAGTGTATCATCTTTTGTAGATACATTCTCTTGAGATGATCAATTCATTTATTTGACATGCACATCGATACCCCATTGCAAATTATATCTTAATTAATATTCACTTTCTCATACTCTTATAAAAAGTTTAAGGATTTATTAGCACATTTCTCCTACTAAGTTGTTTTTTTATCGTAACCCACATTGAGCATGCATATAAATAGGAAGTTCACTCATTAATAAGTCACTCCACCTTTTGAGGTATGTAATTTTTCAACCTTTGGCTCGATATGAGTTTCCCTCATCTTTTCCAGTTTCAACCACTATGCATATTTAGAAAGAGAAATCTAAGGACCAAGAATTCATCCAAAAAATTTAGAATCTATAGTCCAAAAAATAATAGAATCCTTAGGGGCCCGTTTGGCGCAAGGAATTAAATAGGAATAAGCTGGAATAAGCATTAGTTAATGCTAGAATAAATTTATTCTCTGTTTGTGGGCATTTTCCTTATTCTCAAATTAGAAAAACTTATCCCCATTTTGGGGCTTATTCCAGCATAAGTTAATTCTAAAAAAAAGCTGGAATTCATTTCTTATTCGAGAATAAGCTTTTTATGGATTCAAATTTATTTTATTTTATTAATTTTTAC
>MU225537.1:4929768-4964280 GCA_018584345.1 Thuja plicata
CACACATGTGTATATACACATACACACACATGTGTATATACACACACATGTGTGTATATACACGTGTAATGTGTATATACACACACATGTGTATATACACACATGTGTGTGTATATACACATTACACACATGTATATACACACATGTATATACACACCTATGTGTGTATATACACATGTGTATATACACATATATGTGTATATATGTGTGTGTGTGCATATAAGTGTATATATACACACGTGTGTGTGTGTATGTGTATATGTGTATATGTATGTGTGTATATGTGTATGTGTATGTGTGTACACAAGTTAAAAATACATATTGGTCAAATTAATTAAAAAAATAAAAAATAACCTTTTATTCCAATTCCACATTATGGGATCCAAACGCAGAATAGCTTATTCCAGCGTTCGTTTTGAGCATTAATTAATTCCAGAATAGGCCCTTATTCTAGAATAGGCCTATTCTGGATAAGTTAATTCCATGCGCCAAACGGGCCCTAGAAGACTAGAGAAAAGGAAAAGTAACTCATGGATCATCATTGTAACCCTCATACTTTAAAATTAGTGATAGAGTTTGGTTATACTTGGAAAATTATTGTTTCCAAGAGAAAGAAAATAGTAAGGTCAAGCCACTTTTATATGGGCCTTATACTCTTTTTTAGAACCTGTCTAAAAATTCATTTCAACTTAATCTTCCAACTCAATTGAGAATCCATGATGTTTTCAATGTAGATCTTCTGAAACATTACCACAAGTTGACATTAGAAATTACGCCTCCTATTAGTCATCTTACAAATATTTTACTTGATATTTATTCTAATAGAATTTTGATAGAAACACTTGTGAGAACAAACATGTTTCCTCCACTTTCTACATTGTTGGTAAAATAGGTCAAATTCCACATTAGGCCCGTTAGATCTCTCACCATTAGCTATCTCAATTTTTCGTTGTCTTCTTAAAGAATTGGAGTCTAATGTTACATTATTTTTGGGAGGAATGATGAGGATTCATATAGGGTTTAGGTGATTAAAAAACATTTAAATATTCATTATAATATATTTTAGATTTTATCCTATATAAAAAGTTAAAGTGAAACTCAAAATTTAATGGTTAGTTAGGATGTGAGGAGGTTAGCAAAAATATAGATAATTTTTAATTTCAGTCTATTTTTTATTATAGAAAATTATTAACATTTGTACTTCACATTAAGATTTGGATTATATTCCCAAATCTTTAATTCAGGCATAGGCATGCCTATATGATATGTATTTTTTTTCTTTGTGTAGGCATATTGGAGAATGCAAGTTTTATAGTTTATTTTGTGGTAGAGATTATTGTCATTTTTTTTTTCATATTTTATGGTATTTTATCTTCAAAATTGATCTTTGACTATTGGTTTGTTTTCCTTATTCTACATTATTGAATATTTGATGTATATACAAATTATTCCTTTAATATTTTTTAAGCTCAATAATGAAGAAAATATGACATTCTATGTCTATTTTACACAAGCCTTGGAGTTGTTCCTCTGTATGAGGAATCATGTCATTTTTTGTTGGATGCTTTTTTTTTATTAAAAAAATATGTATAGATATGATGTTTGATATCAAGAGTACATGCTATTCTCAAATAGTATATATCTTATCATTTTATTATTAGTTAAAAAAATTCATTCTCTACATCACCTTAGGATGATTTTAAGGAATCGTTTTCTCCCCTTTTCTTTGTAAAAGCTTCAATTCATCAAAACATTTAAGAATAGGAGTCTAAAATTTTGAATGAAATCCTATAAAAAAATGTTTAGCATAATTGGTGTTGGTTTATATTAAAAAATAAAAAGAATTAACATTTCCCAAAAGAGAGTTGGATGCACAAGTGACTTATGAGATAATATACCCTAACTTAGTTAATGATAGATGGGGAAATGTCCCTAACATCACTGTGAACAAGCTCCAAAAATTATTTATCCCTCCATAATTTAACTTTGCCAATTGTTTCTTTAGGATTATTCCCAAGGGTGAAAGCCTCACAAATACCCTTACATAATTAAATTATAGAGAAATCTATGACCATATCCTATTATCTTAAGTACTCAAGTTAGCATTAGTTATGGAGACAAAGTTTCTCATGGCATAACTTACTAGCTCTATATAAATGAGAAACAAATATTGTGAAGAAAACACAAGTACAAAATTGAAGGTGTACAATCTAGCTTGGGATTTACAATTTCCAAAACTACCAAATTTTTGTTGTGCAACTCTCTAATATTAACCAAATCAAGATAAAAGTGACCACTAATGACCTTCCCTATGTGGGTAATTCGATACATTGATAAAATAAATTGTCTCAAAGAGAAGGTAGACTTATAATAATTTTGACTATTCCACATTTAACTTCAATAGACCCTCTCCTGCCAAAATTTTGGGTATGGGCTTCTTGAGAGGATGGAATTTGACACTCTCATTCCTTGTTGCTCTCTCTTATCTCTTTGTTGTATTTCTTTAGCCTTGCCGGTTTATTCTGTTGCAGATGTTAATTGAGTTTTTTTGTAGGAGTTATTGGTTGGGGTTTGGTGTGAGATTTTGGAGAGGAAGGAATTTGACGTGCTCATTCCTTTCACCCTCCTAGAATCTTTCTTGGATTCCATCAGCCTGTTACCTCTTTTTCTTGTAGAATCAGTAAATAGCAATAAATTCTTGACTCTTTAATTCCCAACTTGGATTATCACAGGGAAAAGGCTAATTAACAAGGATGTACATCCTTCTACACTTTGAGCTCCACTAACCCAGGTGGGTGTACCTATTTTTAGATTCACTAATTCACAGAGAATCTTACAGTGGATCAAGGATTTATAATCCTTCTTCTTTTTAAGTTCTCAGAACTAGGAAGGTTAACCTATTGATTCTCTCTCTAACGAATCACTAAAATGGATTGTATTCCTCAATAAAATCAACTAAACATACATGTTCTTGATAATATAAAGTAAATATTCTAATATTGGATTGATGATAACAACCACTTGTCAGTGTTTTGGCCAGTGCCTAATCATGGGTCATAGAGTCAAAATAAAACATGCATACATCAAGGATAATTAATTGAAATACAAACAAAACCTCAGATGGAATGCCTTGCATACTATCCTCTCATCCTCACACCCTTATATCAAATTCTTGCATAAACCCTAACCCTCTGCAATTATCTACAAGATTTAAACTCTCCTTGAAAGCAACTCACAAACAACGACATGTCTACCTTATAACCAGTATACTCAAATTGCCTTACAAATTGAACATACAAGAACTAAGAGAAAATAATAAAAAACATGATTGGTGTCGAAATGGAGATTCCATTGTATTTTATTAATATAAGCTTGATATCAGTACATTCAAAAGCCTCAAAACCAAAGCTCAGACACAATTCAGAAGTCTACTTTGCAGTTTTTATTTTACCATCCATTATAACACATTACAACTCACTACTTATAGATAGCCCTAGTCATCTTGGAATCCTTTTGAAAAATAAGGATGCAACAAGCTTTGGATGACTAGGCTATAAGATAAAATTACATGTTACAGATGAGACAAAAATCAGGCAGGGGAAATAACAATTCCTTGTTACAAGTTATGTGATCCCTTGTCCTACGACCGCCTGAATTCTTGGAGCTGCTCTGAGGTTGTTGGGTCCTTATCATCTGGAATCGTCTGCTTTATTGATTTAGAATCCTTAATCTTTTCTTTACTCCAAATAGCTTGGCTTCACTGGTGCTTGTTGTCATTTGTATATTACAGACTCGTGCTACTAGAGTGACTATACCATACTTGCTTACCCATGTGGTGAACACTTCATCACTTGGCCAACTGAAACTGAGAACCTCATCCTTCTGGCTGTTGAAATCCTCCCAATTAACATTGGACTTCTCAATTTCTACTTCCCAGGATTTGAGAAATGCCTTGGCTTTATTTAGAATGTCAATAGTTAACACAAAACAGATGGTATTTCCCAATGTAATGATACTTTTTGTCCTGATGGTTAATGCTTCATTCAGTTGCCTTAGCCATAGGGCTTCATTATTTATGTTCCCATCCATTTTGAACATATTGGGAAACATGTCATATCTATCCCTGGAGAACTCTCCTCTCAAAATTTCTACTCTTCTGATGACCATGTTCTTCTTGGTGTCCAAGTTGACCATCAATTTGAGACATTTGTGGGTTCTTGCCAGAATGATGTCAATATTGTTTTTTTCCTTTGAGAGAGAGTGAAAAGATTTGACATGGGTTGTCTTCCCCTTCTAGTTATCAACTATCAAATCCCACTTCTCCTTTCCCTCATCATGATTGTTCAAAATGCTAGCAATCTTCTTTCCTAATAAATAAAGGTTGGAAAGGTTAACCTCACTAGCACATCTCTTGAAGTTGGAATATATTTGGTCAGAATGCCTTTGCTTCACCAATTCCTCAGCCTCTTTATATGCATGGGAGTCTTCAAGATCCCTCTTTCCCTCTTCTTCTAACCTTGATCTTTCACTGATTAGCCTGTTCCATTCAGCTTCCAGCTCTGCTCTCTTAGCATCAATGGCCTCCTGGGTAGTAGGACTCAAAGGTGCAGGGGATGGGGGAGAAGTCACAAATGGACTAGATGAGGAGGGTTGATGAGGCTCTTGAGAAATTACCCCTTGGGGCTTTAATTGAACTTTTTACTTTCCTTCCAAAGCTGCTATTCTGTTATCTTTTAATAGGGACTTGACCTTTTCATCATTGTAGGCTTTGAGTACAAATTCATATTTCTTATTTAGGCTATCATAAGCCTCTTTTTATTTCTCATCCACCCCCAGGCTCACGCTAGCTATTTAAAAAACAACATTTGCTGGTTCAGTTCCTGAAGTATCAGAAACTCTCTTGACAATGAGGCTTCTGGTATCCTCAATCCCATCATCTTCCTTCATTCTCCTTTTGTCTTTTCTCTTCAATGACCAGATTACCAAGGCTACATGGTCTTCACTAAATTGGGCACCAATTGATTTCCTAGCAGTGCTCATTGGTTTTGCCTGCTTCCTGACAGCATAAAAAACTACTGCATCTGCTAATTCCCATTAAGGCAGTATGAGGACTCCCTACTTCTTAACCAATTCTCTACCCTCTTCAGGGGTGATCTTATCAAATTTGGAGACCATCTCCTACTTGACCTCTTTCTCTATATCGTCCTTAGCATAATGAGGCTAAGCTTCTTGTAGCTTCTGACATTTATGATTGAATTCATCTATATGGCTTCTCCACAAAAATTGAATGAATGCCCTAGTTTTGACAAAATTGACATCTGACAAGAATTCATCACTGGCTTGCTTGGTAACAGGGTCTAATTCCTTACCTATGAATTCTGCCACTGTGAGGTCAGCTGCTGTATGCCTAGGTTCCTCTGGCATCCCTTCTTGTAACTCCTGGGTAGTAACAACAATTTCTCCAACATTCCTTAATTGAATCAATTGCTCAGCAATGGCTTGGTCATCATAGTGCATAAGAGATTGGGAAGGAAAGTACAATTCACTCTCTTTCCCTTTTGCTTCCACCTTTTTTCTCTTGGGAGAGGGCACTTCTTGAGCACTAGCACTTGCCGGCCTCTTTCCTTTATGTTGAGAGGGTTTACCAACTTTGGGCATGATAGTGGTGTACCCCCTCCTCTTGTATACTCCATAATCCCCTGGTGGGACTACTCTTCCTTGTTAAAGTTTACTCAAAATAGCTTGAGCCTTTTCTAGCTCAGCTTCCATTATCCTCTATTGTTTCTCATTTAAGGTTTGCATTATTCCCTCAAATAAAGTCATTAAAAACTCAATTTTCTTGGACCATGGGAAGAACTCCTTGAACAGATCATAATACGTGTCAAAATTATGTACAAAGTCCAAAGACTACTAGTACACCATCCACTTCTCCTTTCTGATCTCCTAGTCACCTAGGTCAAAAATATTTCTAATGATGTCCTCAGGGTAGTTAAACTAATGCTCTAATGCCAAGCATTTGGTTCTTTTTCTGAACATACCCATTATAAAGTCCTCATTATCTGCACACCTGGATACAGGTGTTGCTAAGTGATAGGGCTCAAAGTACTTATCAAATTGTGTCCACCCATTCTTTGTTATGATGAAATGATGGGCTTTGGTGAGGGTAGGGAAAATGCTTCCCTTCATTTTTCCTGCTAGGGCCTCTTCATGTAATCCACCCAATTGCCTTATGATCTCTGCAATTCCAATATTTAGAGGGACTCTGTAGGGCAGAAAATTAGGGGTTCACCTGAATCCATAAACTCTAATCACTATAGAAACAAGGTACAAAATTATATCTCCTCAATTATGGGCAATCTTTAGTTATAGGGAAAACTCCATAGGTCTCAAAAGCCTCATCATTTCATTGTGGATCCTGGCATTTTGATTGCATAACAGTGACCTAAGCCTTGTTGCAAAAACCCTATCTAAGTAAACATAGATAGCTTCTTTCCCGTCCCATGAAAGATCAGCACTCCACATTTGAATAGGCAACTCTTCATTACCCTGGAACTTAGTCAATTCCATTTCTTCCTCAAAGAAGTATGCATTATTGGATAAGAACATGTGCATCATGATAGAATACCATCCCCTTGGTTTAAGTATGTTGCTATCCTGGATTCCTTCCAAACCTTCATGCATTTGTTGTGCAATGTAAGATGCAAATTCGAAGACTACTGATAGGTGGGGATGCAGAACTTGAACCACCATGAGCATTATGTGGACAGGCATTGTCACATCTTCATCTTCTCCCAAAACCTGGCATAGGGCACTATACATTTTCCTATCCTTGCCTTTAAAAAAGTCCAATTTAAATGGTTTTGGGGTTCTAGGACCTACTACAACCAAGTAACCTATTTTGTCTAAGTATCCCTTTAAAGCCTCATCTCTGTAATATTCCCTCTGAGTCTAGTATACTTCCTTGAAGTATTCAAAGTCAATATCATCCATATGTTATAAGGTGTCACTCAATTTGAAATCTCTTCTAATCTCATTATCTGATACAGTCAACAGCACATTTCCCTGGGTATCCCTAACAACCCTAGAGACCTTGTCATAAGTGTTTGTAATCAGAGTGAACAAATCAGTATCCATAAACACCCCAGGTGCTATCAACTTTCCCATGTCTAACTCCCAAATGTTAGAGTCTAGGGTAGGGGTATTCCTTTGACTATATGGAGTTCTAAATAGGGTGAGACCATTAAAACTAGTTTTGACATATTTTTTCCCATCTACCCGAATCATACAGGCCTTCTCCTACTTTGAGACGATGATTTAATGGAACTATTGTCTTGATTTGAGTAGAATCTCCTATGGATCCTTTTAATTATTGCAGAAAATCCTCTGTAACATTTCTCTTCTGGTAATCAACCTCTCCGGAAATTTCAATTCTAGGGGCCATTCTAAATCTAGGGCTTTTTTTATACGAATTCAGATTTTCAGACAAGAATTCTAAAACCCTTTTGAACTGCAAATCTTACTAAGAAACTGAATGCTGGTAAATCAAAAAAGCTTACCCATTCTGCAAAGTTTTCACACAGAGCTAATTACCTCTGTAATTCCATTTTTTGCTCGAATGACTTTGGTGAATTATTTTGACTACATGTCAACTTAACCAATTTTAGGGCTTCAAGCAAATCAGTCATTCGAATTGAATTCAGCTGGAGTAGCCACACATTCTACAATCAATTTGTAAGCTTCAATTTTGCGGCCTAACAACTCTCTGCAACTCATTTTGACAAATTTGAATTTAAGCCATAGATATTGAACATCATTTTCTTCATCCGACGGCTATCTTATTTTCCTGGAAACAACTATTTATCTATGACACGTGTCAACATCGCTTAATCACTTACTCTTTAGATTTCGAGCACTTTACATTTAAGCGTTTAAGCAGACCGTCAGATTCTTTCACACTTGCAACCTTATTAACATGACTTAAGTTCCATATAGGACCCACCTTTTGTGCCACGCATTGCCTAGACTTAATCGCTTACCCATTAGATTTTGTTCACTTTTCCCCTAAGTGATTAAGCTGACCGTTGATCTTTCCCATAGATGCTACTCCTTTAACTCCACCTTTACGACCTCGACTGGCCCCACTAGGACACGTGTCGCTACCACTTAATTGCTTACTCTTTAGATTTTGTTCACTTTTCAGTTAAGCCATTAAGCTTACCATTGGATGGGAAACAAGTTAACTGATCTTTAATTATCGCCAACTCTGAGTATTCGGGTCCACCAGCTGCCAAATGTCAATAGCGCTTAATGGCTTGTCTGACAGATGTCAAGCATTTTGGGTATAAGCGTTTAAGCAGACCGTCAATTATTTCTTAAGTTGTCCACTGTTTAACTGAGAACCTTTATGACTTTTGGCCCCACCAAGTAGACACGGCACCATGGCTTAATAGCTTAACCGATAGATGTCGATTGGTTTTAGACTAAGCTATTAAGTGGGTTGTCCAATCAAAAAACATTTTCGCACCACATAAGACAATGAAATAAAAGGCTTTTCTCAGCGGCATGACTTAGGAAATATTAAAGTGGTTAGGATAACACAAATTTATAACCCAACCCTTTCAATGTGAACACATGACTTATGACAACTTAAGTGACTGAAAAAAACAACGCGAAAATACAACCCGCCAAGACACTTAGGGCATTTAGATTCAAATTTGAATAGGGTTATAACATATACTTGAGGGTTCAAACATTTTTTAGCATTTTCAACTAGGTCAAGGGTAAGAACATATTTTGTAGAGGCATGAGAATAATTTTAACCATGATTTTAATACTTTGGACACCAAGATGACAGGGGACCTCAAGAAATTTACAAGGCATATTTCAAACATGAAATAGAACCAACAGTGGATCTCTCTGAGGATGTTTAAACACCAGGTTATAACAAGAACCACAGATCTCTGGGGTAGTAGACCACAAACCAGACTAACCTAAAACTAGAAACAAACACACAACAGAAAGGAAACACAGATATACATATAATACATACTATTGTGCATTGAAAAGAGAGGTTAATTAGAGAAACTTTTTAGGAATTGTCCATGCACTGGCAATTCCTGTTCTTCATCATCAAGACTTTTGGGGAAATAAGAATATTTTCCAAAGATTTGGGATATAACAAAAGGCCCTATCCATAATGATTCAAACTTCTTATGTTTACCTTTGTCTTCAGCTCTGGTATTCCATTGTAGTACAAAATCACCAGGCTGAAACTTTCTCTCATTTGCTCTCTTGTCAAAAAGATATTTCATTTTTTGTTGCAATTTAATGTTTTCTCTTTTAATTTCTCTCCTTATCTCATCCAATTCTACCAACTAAACCATCCTTTCTTCCATAGGTTCAGAAACTTTCATTTCTTCATTTTGGATAAACTTATAAATTGGGAGCAAATTGTTGACAGACATTCTTGACTGAACACCATAAACCAATTCAAAGGGAGATTTTCCAGTGGCCTTCTTGATAGTGATCCTATCAGCCCAGAGGGAAAGTTTCAATTTAACATGCAAAGCTCTCTTATTTCCTTCCAAGGTCTTTTTTAGGATTTGTAAAATACTCTTGTTACTGGATTATGTCTGACCATTGGCTTGAGGGTGATATGGGGATGAATAAGACATAAAAATTCCCATATCAGAGAAAAAGCCAGTGAATTATTCAGACCTAAAGCACATGGCATTATACATTACCAATTTAAGGGGAACACCAAACCTTGTAATTACATTATCCATCAGAAAGTCAATAACCACATTTCTTTTTTCTCTCTTAGTTGGGATTGCCTCTACCCACTTTGTAAAATAATCAGTTATCAGCAAATTCCAACTATGCCCCCCACTTAATTTTTCAGCAAACTCTCCTATAAAATACATTCCCCACATAGAAAAGGGAGCCTCTGCTACTACAGGGTTTAAAAATAATGCTCCTGAATATTTCATCTTACTTGAGAATCTTTGGCATGGCTCACACTTCCTGAAAAAAGTGTAAGTATATTGAAACACACAAGGCCAATAATATCCATCCCTTAGAATTTTATGAGCTATTGACCTAGCAGAATAGTGCCTTCCACAGATTCCAGCATGCATTTCTTTCAACACCTTCTCTGATTGACCTTTGTCAAGGCATAATAACAAGATCCCATCTCTATTTTTCTAGAAAAAATCACCATGCAAAAAAACATATTTTTGAGATTGTAATCTCAAACTCCTCCTTTGGTTGTCATTCAAGTTATCTGGGCATTTAGTATTTTTCAAAAAGTATACAATATTGGTGTACCAGGGTTGCATTTCAATACTTTTCAAGCAGTTCTCATTTGCACCAACACTATTAACTTGGACTAAATCCAAATTTTCTTCTATCATTAGCTTAGCCAGTCCTAATCCCCTCACCAGCTTAGTGATATGGATTTCTATGTCAAACTCTTGAACTTTGTTTATCCATTTACATCTTTTTCCTATTACTTCATTTTGAACAAAAATGTCTTTGACAGCAGCATGAGGAACATAGGAATTTACCTTTGCACATACTAGATAAGGCCTGAAAGCCTTGACTACCTTCACCAGAGCATAATCTTTTTTCTCCATCAACTGATAATTTAATTTAGCTAACTGTAATGATTTGCTAAAAAATGCAATGGGATGTTCAAATCCTTCACCATCCTTTTGCAATAAGACCACTGCAATAGTATGAAATGAAGCAAAGGTAAACAAAGAAAAGGGCTTTGTGTAATCAGGGGATACAAGGACTAGTGCTTCTTGAATAACTTGCTTTATTTTTTCAAAGGCTAACTGAGCCTCTTGGTCCCATTCAAACTTTACACTTTTCTTTAGCAATTTGACAATAGGTTTAACCAATTCTACAAAGTTGGCAATAAATCTCCTAACAAAATTAATCTTCCCTAGAAATGATTGTATACCTTTTAAGTTCTTGGGAGCAAGTACTTTTTGGATGGATTCAACCCTTTCAGGATCTATCCTTACCCCCTCCATTGACACTATGTGTCCCAAAATTTTCCCTTCAGTAACAACAAAATGACACTTTTTTGGGTTTAGAGACACTGCATATTCCAGTGCTTTTATCATAACCTTTTCCAAGTGATTGCAATGATCCTCTGATCTTTTTGAGAAAGCTATCAAATAATCTTGTTATACTACCATCAAAACATCTATAAGGTCTTTGAAAGCTACATCCATAGCTCTTTGAAAAGTTGCACCAACATTTTTCAATCCAAATGGCATACAAGCATATACATAAGTGCCCCAAGGGGTAGTAAATGTTGTTTTGAATTGCTCAGATTCTTTATCGAGCACCTGATTGTACCCTAAGAATCCATCCATCATAGATAACAAATCACACCCAGTGATTTTATGTAACATAACCTCCATGTTGGGTAGTCCATATTTATCTTTCAATGAGGGTACATTCAAATTTATGAAATCAAAACACAACCTTATATCCCCATTTTTCTTTCTTATAGATACTAAGTTAGATACCCAAGATGAATGTCTAATAGGTTTGATTATGCCTGCATCCCTTAGCTTCATCAGTTATGCCTGCATTTTGGTAGCCAGCAATGGATTGATTGGCCTCTGTTTTTGTCTGAATGGTTTAATACCTTCTTTCAAAGGGATATCATGCTGAAATAAATCTTTTCTATAGGCTTTCAAATCCTCATAGAACCATGAAAATACATGTTTGTATTTCTTCAGCAATTTTATCAAAAAATTTCTTACATTATTGTCCAATTTTTTACCAATGTAGACTAATTGGCGAGATGTTTCAGATCCCAAATTAATTTCCTCTAAATCTCCCACCTTTACATTGGACTTCTGAGTCATATAATTGTCATTTATGCTCAACATGCCTTCCAATTCAACCAACCCCTTGGGAATGTGATTAGTTTCTAATTGGATGACTTCCTAATCAAAAATATGCTCCTTATTGTCCATAATTGATACTAAAGATTCACAATCAATCTTCTGACTGTCATATTGGTCTACACACTAGATAAACCTGAGAATATCATCATCATCCTCAAAAACTTGCCAATTATGAATATTGTCTAGAATAGCAGGCCTACTTTTTATCTCAATTACAGACATGCCAGTAAGAGTAGCATCATTATTTTTTAGGGAAACACTTGCCAGGAAATCTGCCATTATGTTATTGGATCTCTCTACCCATAAGATATTGAAAGCATCAAAAAATTCTATCCTATCCCAGACAACATACTTATACAATTTTAGTCTGTCATCTTTAGCAACATAATGTTCCCTAATCTGAGATATAATTAACTGGGAATCTCCATGAATTTTTAAACACTTAATACCATGCTTGATAGAAATATCCATCCCTAAGATCAAGGCTTCATACTCGGCAATATTATTTGTGCATTGGAAAGTCAGTAGGAATGAGTATTTGAATGTGATACCTTATGGGAAAATAAACAAAACTCCTACTCCAGATCCTTCCTTTGAGCATCCCCCATCAAAGTACATTTTCCATAACCCATTTTGTTGCAACAACAATTCATCCAAAATTGGATCAGTGTTCTTCAATTGTGGCTAAACCTTTTCAATAGTAAAATTTTCCATATCAACATTTATGCAATAGTTTAATTGCTCAAGTGGAACCACCTCCACCATAAAAGATGACCGGGGTTCCCTGTACAACTTGACCTCATGTCCCTTTACAAGAATAGTGGCATATGATAAGTCTAATTGCATTTTCCTCCTATTGCTGCTGCCCATTTCCTTGATAAAAGCATACCATAATATGGTTTAGTATCCACTACCACTATGTCCATTCTGTAAGTGGCTTCAGGGAAAGCAGCAATTTTCACCTCAATGTCTTTCAATGTTCCTATCATAAGAACTTCCCTATTGTCCATAGCATAGTAGCTCCCAGTAGATGTAGTGACTTGGAGCCCTAATTACTTCATCACATGATAAGACATCACATTTGATGCTACTCCAGAATCAATCATGTAGTTTTTTACCAAGAAAATATTTACCATTAAGGTGACATAAAATGGATCAAGAGACAGTGGTTCTTGAGTTATTATATTTCCAATACAAATATTAGAAAATTCCTTTCTCTTTCCTTTTCCTTTCACTAGTGGACCATCTTCTCTGGTATCATTTGGTATCAAAGGTATCTCCTCATTGTTGGGAATAGATACATCATCTATCCCTTTTAATAGTGCCAGAGTAGCTTCTTTATGCTCTTTTATTTTTAGCATTTCCATAAGTGGGATTGAGACTTTCATTTGGGTCAAAGCATGTTTCATGTCAAAAAGAGGCAATTCAGGGGACACATCACTTATCCTTTTTACTTTCTTGGATTTCTCATTAGGTACTGGTTCCTCTCTTGATTCTTCATTTTTGGCATGATTAGAAGAAAACCCTACTTGTTTTTCAAGCTTTTCATTCTTATCTTTCCTGACATAGGAATCCCCCATAGTTCTGGGTGACTCGCCTTTTTCATAAACAGTGACAGGTTTATCTTGAACTGGTTGGACTATCCTATTTCTCAGGTTATATGCATTTCTTGCTTGATTAATCGCAGCAACAGTTAGAGATCTCTTTTCATCAGTGGGGGTTTTGAAATGAGAATGTGAGTTATCACTTCCCACTATGTTTATAGTTTCCAGTGAGGCATTTTCATCCTGATCACCTTGATAGGTTGGAATTTGTAATTGACCTTCCAAACAAGAATCATCTTTTGTACACAAATCATCAGAAGGTGATGCAATATCAGAGAACCATGGGTATGGTTTTTTTACGGTGAACATGTTGATAGCAGGGCCTTCTTGTTCTCTTTCTTCTGTTTGATCAAAAAGATCATGGGCTACTACACATTAATAAGAAGAATGTGGCATGTTGCAAGCATCACACGAGGGAGTGTTCTCAACATAGTTGGCACTATTCCTTTTTAGGGGATCTGGGATTTCTTTGGCTTTTGGGTTATCCTGTCCATCAGGGACTGGTTTTCCATTATTCCAATTAGTCTTGTAAGGGTAGTCTCTCAGGTTAGGATGTTTTTCAAATCTTTGGTTAGTATACTTATTATCTTGGTACCCTCCTCTATCATTTTTATCCATTTTGGCAGCAAGGTCTTTCACCGCACTTACCAATTTATCCACTGTATCATCTTCTTTGACACTTTTATTGGCTGATCCCTTTTCCTTCCAAAGTTTACTGTCTTCCCTCTTCCCCAATTTCCCTAATGCTCTCCTATTGCTCTCAATGTCAATTGCTATTTTGTAAGCATCCCTTAAGGTTGTAGGGTTTTTATCTCTAAGTAGATAGGACATTTTTCATCAATGACATTGATATAAGTGGTAAGGCACACTTCTTCATCTAACCTTAAGACTTGGAAAATTTTATTCATGGCCTTTTGAAATCTACTGTTAAAATCAGCCATACTTTCATTGTGGAACTTCTTAATGTTATTAAAATCATTTAACATGCATCCAAAATTAACATGCTCTCTATACTGTTCCCTAAAAGACTTTACAATTTCATCCCAGGAAGCAATAATGTCATTTGGTAAATTTCTAAACCAATCCCTAGCATCTTCAATTAAAGATTGAACAAAAAGCTGCATAATGACATCCTCATTCTCAATCTCAAAGTCAGTTATCTTATCACTAAAAGCTTTTAGATGCTCCTCACAAGTAAAAAAATTATTCCTGTGAACTTAGGGATTCTATCTCTTACCTCATTAGGGATCACATTAGGGTGACTAGGAATGCCTTCAAAGAAGAGAGCTCTGTATCTGTTCATGTGGACAGGCCTTCTTTGGAAATTTCCCAGCTCATTATTACCATTTGGTCCAGCAACTCCTCCTTGATGTTGAATAGGTGGGGAAACACTTTTCTTTGGATTGGTAGCTTGAATACTTGGGCTAGGACCCAGAAGTTGAGCAGTTACACTAGGGCCAGAATTCTGAATATTTGGATTCTTTCCACATTCTTGAACTTTGGGAGCAACACCTTGATTGTTCACATTTAGACCAACAAAAGGATTTAATTGATGTACCCCTTGATTCACGGGCATAGAACTACTTGTAGTAGTATTATTAGTAGCATGAAGAAAAGCTATCTTCATTCTCATATCAGCTATAGCAGCCTCCAATTCCAGCTTCCCTAATTTTTTTTCCAAGTCATATTTTGCCTTCCTAGCTTGTTCAATGTCCAAATCAATTTGAGGTATTCCTTTAGGATTAGAAACTTTCTACTTAGGCTCATTCATGCTGATACCAACAAATTTTTTCTTACCCTTGTCAGGGGCATTGTTAGTAGTCATTTTAAGTTTTGTATTTTGTTTGATCTCATATGGGAATAATTGTCTGATGACAGGCCCTTCCTTCTCAAATTCATCCTTGTCAGGATTTGAAATTTTATTTGGGGATTTGTTCCTTAAATCATCTAGGTTACCAAACAATTCTAGGTTCAAACCCTTGACTTCTTGACTCAGACTTTTAGCCTTAAGATCATTCCTTCTAGTCTTAGCTAATAGCTCTTCTCTTTCCATTAGCAAATCAAATATCTTTTCTCCACGTTTCTTTTTTTCCTGAGCTATTTCTTTTTCTTGTTCTTTCTTTTTTCTTCTTAAATCCATAATCTGATCTTGCAATTTATCATATTTATATGAAGTTGTTTCAACAGCAGAGGTCTCTTTTAGTGGAGCAAGATTTTCTTCTGCTAGAAAGAAACCTATATCAGCATTTTCTCCATCCCTAAAGGGATCAAAATTGCAATCAGCTCTGTTAGCAACGACTATTCCCATAGGTTTTGCATCTTCAGATGAAGATGACTTTCTTTCTGGAACATGAATCTCCATTCTCCCTTTAGAGGCATTTTGGGAATCATTTTTAGATGTCCCTCTTTTGGACCATTATTTTCTTTGAGGCGTATGGAGCTCCTCTCCAACATCCATTTTAGGATTTTGTCTAAATTATGACCTAGTATTCCTTTGTTGACTCATGCTTTAGAACATACAAATTGCTCCAAAATGCTTAATGTGCAATACTGGAATACACAGAGGTTAGAGTCACCACCTCTTTTCAATGGACAAAAATATATAAAGACTCAAGTGCCTTGTCCTAATCCAGGTTTCTTTTTATAGCAATAAATCTAAATCAGACTTGAAAACAAGGTTTCTTGATAGTTCCTCACCGGTTATTCCATCTGAGATGGGATCTGTATAATTCTTAGGATCAAGACGTTCAAACAATGCACGACGATAGATAAACAGAACAAACTTGCTTTAATGATTATGAGGAAAAACAAACTAATTCTCAATATTGCAAGGACAAACCCTTTCATGAACATGACTCTGAGAACATCACAAGATTCCCTAGTAGAGTCGCCAATTTCTTAGTATGAATCAGATGGGCAAACTCAACTGAAATTTGATTCAATCAATAAAACACCAGAGATTCTAATTTCTTCAACAATATTTTTGCATCTTAATCCCTAGTAGACTCGCCAATTTGTTAGCTCTTTTTCTTGTAAAAATAGTATATAGAAATAAATGCTTGAATCTTTAATTCCCAACTTGGATTCTCACAGGGAAAAGGATAATTAACAAGTATGTGCATCCTTCTACACTTTGGGCTCCACTAACCCAGGCGGGTGTACCTATTTTCAGATTCGCTGATTCATAGAGAATCTTACAGTGGATCAAGGATTTATAATCCTTCTTCTTTTTAAGTTGTCAAAACAAGGAAGGTTAACCTATTGATTCTCTCTCTAAGGAATCACTAAAATGGAGTATATTCCTTAATACAATCAACTAAACATACATGTTCTTGATAATAGAAAGTAAATATTTTAATATTGGATTGGTGATAACAACCACTTGTCAGCGTTTTGGCCAGTGCCTAATCATGGGTCATAGAGTCATAATAAAGCATACATACATCAGGGATAATTAATTGAAATACAAACAAAACCTCAGATGGAATGCCTTACATACTATCCTCTCATTCTCACACCCCTATATCAAATTCCTGCATAAACCCTAACCCTCTGCAATTATCTGCAAGATTTAAACTCTCCTTGAAAGCAACTCACAAAAAATGACATGGCTACCTTATAACCAATATACTCATATTGCCTTACAAATTGAACATACAAGAACTAAGAGAAAATACAAAAAGACATCATTGGTTTCGAAATGTAGATTCCATTGTATTTTATCAATATAAGTTTGATATCAGTACATTCAAAAGACTCAAAACCAAAGCTCAGACACAATTCAGAAGTTTGCTTTGCAGTTTTTATTTTACCATACATTATAACACATTACAACTCACTACTTATAGATAGCCCTAGTCATCTTGGAATCCTTTTGAAAAATAAGGATAGAACAAGCTTCGGATGACTAGGCTATAGGACAAAAATACATATTAAAGATGAGACAAAAATCAGGCGGGGGAAATAACAATTCCTTGTTACGAGTTATGTGATCCCTTGTCCTATGACCACCTGAATGCTTGGAGCTGCTCTAAGGTTCTTGGGTCCTTATCATCTAGAATTTTCCTCTTTACTGATGCAAAATCCTTAATCTTGGTTTTACTCCAAACAACTTGGCTTCACTGGTGCTTGTTGTCATTCGTATATTACTACCTCATGCTACTGGAGTGACTATACCATACTTGCTTACCCATATGGTAAACACTTCATCACTTGGCCAACTAAAACTAAGAACCTCATCCTTCTGGTTGTTGAACTCCTCCCAATCAACATTGGCCTTCTCAATTTCTTCTTCCCAGGATTCAAAAAATGCCTTGGCTTTATTTACAATGTCAATAGTTAACACAAACCAGCTGGTATTTCCCAATGTAATGATACTTTTTGTCCTACTGGTTAGTGCTTCATTTAGTTGCCTTAGCCGTAGGGCTTCATTATTTATGTTCCCATCCATTTTGAACATATTGGGAAACATGTCATATCTATCCCTGGAGAACTCTCCTCTCAAATTTTCTACTCTTCTGATGACCATGTTCTTCTTGGTGTCCAAGTTGACCATGAATTTGAGACATTTGTGGGTTCTTGTCAGAATGATGTCAATATTGTTTTTCTCCTTGAGAGAGAGTGAAAATATTTGACATGGGATTTCTTCCCCTTCCAGTTATCAACTATTAGATCCCACTGCTCCTTTCCCTCATCATGATTGTTCAAGATGCTAGCAATCTTCTTTCCTAATAAATAGAGGTTGGCAAGGTTAACCTCACTTGCACATCTCTTGAGGTTGGAATATGTTTGGTCGAAACACCTTTGCTTCACCAATTCCTCAACCTCTTTATATGCATGGGAGTCTTCAAGATCGCTCTTGCCCTCTTCTTCTAACCTTAATCTTTCACTGATTAGCCTATTCTTTTCAACTTCCAACTCTGCTCTATTAGCATCAATGGCCTCCTGGGTAGTAGGAATCAAAGGTGCAGGAAATGGGGGATAAGTCACAAATGGACTAGATGAGGAGGGTTGATGAGGTTCCTAAGCAATTACCCCTTGGGGCATTAATTGGACTTTTTTCTTTCCTTCCAAAGCTGCTATTCTGTTATCTTTTAATAGGCACTTGACCTTTTCATCATTGTAGGATTTGAGTACAAATTCATATTTCTTATTTAGGCTATCATAAGCCTCTTTTTCTTTCTCAATCACCCTCAGGCTTAGTCTAGCTATTTGAAAAACAAGATTTTTTGCTTCAATTCCTAAAGTATCATAAACTCTCTCTACAATGAGGCTTTCAGTATCCTCAATCCCAACATCTTCCTTCATTGTCCTTTTGTCTTTTCTCTTCAATGACCAGATTGCCAAGGCTGCATGGTCTTCACTAAACTGGGCACCAATTGATGTCCCAATAGTGCTCATTGGTTTTGCCTGCTTCCTGACAGCATAAAAAACTACTACTTCGGCTAAGTCCCATTGAGGCAGTATGAGGACTCACTGCTTCTTAACCAATTCTCTACCCTCTTCAAGGGTGATCTTATCAAATTTGGAGACCATCTCCTGCTTGACCTCTTTCTCTATATCATCCTTAGCATAATGAGGCTAAGCTTCCTATATCTTCTGACATTTATAATTGAATTCATCTATATGGCTTCTCCACAAAAATTGAATGAATGCCCTTGTTTTGACAAAATTTTCATCTAACAAGAATTCATCAATGCCTTTCTTGGTAACACAGTATAATTCCTTACCTATGAATTCTGCCACTGTGAGGTCAGCTGTTGTATGCCTAGGTGCCTTCGGCATCCCTTCTTGTAACTCTTGGGTAGTAACAACAATTTCTCCATCATTCCTTAATTGAACCGATTTCTCAGCAATGGCTTGGTCATCATAGTGCATATGAGATTGGGAAGGAGAGTACAATTCACTCTCTTTCTCTTTTGCTTCCACCTTTTGTCTCTTGGTAGAGGGCACTTCTTGAGTACTAGCACTTTTCAACCTCTTTCCTTTATGCTAAGAGGGTTTACCAACTTTGGGCATGATAGTGGTGTACCCCCTCCTCTTATATACTACATAATCCCCTGGTGGGACTACTCTTCCTTGCTAAGGTTTACTCAAAATAGCATGAGCCTTTTCTAGCTCAGCTTCCATTATCCATTGTTTTTTTCTCATTTAAGGTATACATTATTCCCTCAAATAAAGTCATTAAAGACTCAATTTTTTTGGACCATAGGAAGAACTCCTTGAGGGGATCATAAGACTTGTCAAAATTATGTACAAAGTCCAAAGACTTCTTGTACACCATCCACTTCTCCTTTCTCACCTCCTGGTCACCTAGGTCAAAAATATTTCTAATGATGTCCTCAAGGTAGTTAAACTGATGCTCTAATGTCAAGCATTTGGTTGTTTTTCTGAACATACGCATTATAAAGTCCTCATTATCTACACACATGGATACAGATGTTGCTAAGTGATAGGGCTCATAGTACTTATCATATTGTTTCCACCCATTCTTTGTTATGATGAAATGATGGGCTTTGGTGAGGGTAGGGAAAATGCTTCCCTTCATTTTTCCTATTAGAGCCTCCTCATGTAATCCACCCAATTGCCTTATGATCTCTACATTTCCAATCTTGAGAGGGACTCTATAGGGAAGCACATTAGGGGTTCGCCTGAATCAATAAACTCTAATCATTGTAGAAATAGGCTACAAAATTAGATCTCCTCAATTATGGGCAATCTTTAGTTCTGGGGAAAACTCTATAGGTCTCAAAAGCCTCATCATTTCATTGTGGATCCTGGCATTTTGATTGCATAATAGGGACCTAAGCCTAGTTGCAAAAACCCTATCAAATTAAACATAGCTACCTTCTTTTCTGTCCCATGAAAGATCAGCACTCCACATCTGAACAGGCAACACTTCATTACCCTGGAACTTAGTCAATTCCATTTCTTCCTCAAAGAAGTCTGCATTATTGGACAAGAACATGTGCATCATGAGGGAATACCATCCCATTTGTTTAAGTATGTTGCTATCCTGGATTCCTGCCAAACCTTCATGCATTTGTTGTGCAATGTAAGATGTAAAGTCGAAGACTACTAATAGGTGGGGATGCAGAATTTTAACCACCATGAGAATTATGTGGACAGGCATTGTCACATATTCATCTTCTCCCAAAACCTGGCATAGGGCACTGTACATTTTCCTAGCCTTGCAATTAAAGAATTCAAATTTAAATGGTTCTAGGGTTCTAGGCCCTACTACAACCAAGCCACCTATTTTGTTGAAGTATCCCTTTAAAGCCTCATCTCTGTAATACTCCCTCTGAGTCTAGTATACTTCCTTGAAGTATTCAAATTCAATATCATCCATATGTATTGAGGTGTCACTCAACTTGAAATTTCTTCTAATCTCATCAGCTGAAATAGTCAACAACATATTTCCCTGGGTATCCCTAACAACCCTAGACACCTTGTCATAAGTGTTTGCAATCAGAGTGAACAAATCAGTATCCATAAACACCCCAGGTGCTATCAACTTTCCCACATCTAACTCCCAAATGTTATAGTCTAGGGTAGGGGCATTCCTTTGACTATATGCAGTTCTAAACAGGGTGAGACCATTAAAACTGGTTTTGACATCTTTTTCCCATCTACCCGAATCATACAGGCCTTCTCCTTCTTTGAGACAGGGATTTAATGGAACTATTCTCTTGATTTGAGTAGCATCTCCTATGGATCCTTTTAATTTTTGCAGAAAATCCTCCCTAACATTTCTCTTTTGGTAATCAACCTCTCTAGAAATCTCAATTCTAGGGGCCATTCTAAATCTAGGGCTTTTTGGATACAAATTTAGATTTTGAGACAAGAATTCTAAAAACCCTTTTGAACTGAAAATCTTACTAAGAAACTAAATGCTGGTAAATTAGAAAAGATTTCCTATTCTACAAAGTTTTTGTGCGGAGCTAATTACCTCTACAATTCCATTTTTTTCTCGAATGACTTTGGTGAATTATTGTGACTGTAACTCGACTTAACCAATTCTACGGCTTCAATCAAATCATTAATTCGAATTGAATTTAGCTGGAGTAGCCACACATTCTATAATCAATTCACAAGCTTCAATTTCATGGCTTAACGGCTCTCTGCAACTCATTTTGACAACTTTGAATTTAAGTTGTAGATATTGAACATCATTTTCTTCATTTGACAGCTATCTTATTTTCTTGGAAACAACTGTTTATCTAGGACATGTGTCAACACCGCTTAATTGCTTACTCTTTAGATTTCAAGAACTTTACTGTTAAGCATTTAAGTGGACCGTCAGATTCTTTCACACTTGCAACCTTATCAACATGACTGAAGCGCCATATAGGACCCACCTTTTGTGCCACGCATTGCCCAGACTTAATCACTTACCCATTAGATTTTGTTCACTTTTCCCCTAAGTGATTAAGTTGATCATTTATCTTTCCCATAGATGTTGCTCCTTTAACTCCACCTTTATGACCTCAGCTGGCCCCACTAGGACACATGTCGCTACCGCTTAATGGCTTACTCTTTAGATTTCATTCACTTTACAGTTAAGCCATTAAGCTAACCATTGGATGGGAAATAATTTAACTGATCTTTAATTATTGCCAGCTCTGAGTATCCGGGTCCACCAGCTGCCAGATGTCAACACCGCTTAATGACTTGTCTGATAGATGTCGAGCATTTTGGGTATAAGTGTTTAAGCGGACCGTCGATTATTTATTAACTTGTCCACTATTTAACTGAGAAGCTTTATGAGTTTCAGCCCCACCAAGGACACACGACACCATGGCTTAATAGCTTAATAGATAGATGTCGATTGGTTTTGGACTAAGCTATTAAGCAGGCCGTCCGATCAAAAACATTTTCTCACCACATAAGACAATGAAATAAAAGGTTTTTCTCAGCGACATGACTTAGGAAATATTAAAGTGGTTAGGATAAAACAACTTTATAACCTAACCCTTTCAACGTGAACACATGACTTATGAAAACTTAAGTGACTGAAAAAGAAACGTGAAAATACAACCCGCCAAGACACTTAGGGTGTTTAGATTTAAATTTGAATAGGGTTATAACATACACTTGAGGGTTCAGACATTTTTTAGCATTTTCAACCAGGTCAAGGGTAAGAACAGATTTTGCAGAGGCATGAGAATAATTTTAATCATTATTTTAAAACCTTGGACACCAAGATGACAGGGGACCTCAAGAAATTTACAAGGCATATTTCAAACATGAAATAGTACCAACACAGCCTTGATGTTTTTGCTTTCTTCAATATTTTGGTGCTCAGTTTCTGAGTTGGTGGTGGGAATTTTTAGGGTCTTTGATTTATTGTTTTCTTCACCCTCCTCTCCTTTTCTCATTTTTGGATGACCATTATCTTGTTGGTCTTTTCTTGTGTTGGTGTTGGGAGGCTTATGTTTGTAGCTTTTGGTCTAGACTGGTGGTGTGAGTGTTTTTTATGGAAGATCTTAGATGTGCTCATCCCTTCTCCTCATTTTTTTATGATGGGGTCCCTTATCCTAGTTATTCTCCTTTGTCTTGGCTATCTCTCCTATTAAGGTGGATGGAACTTCTATGGAGGTGGAGTTCTATCTAGCCAGGAATTTGGGTGTTCTCGGTGTGCCTTCTCTCATTGCGGTGGATCCTATTAAGGAGGAGTGTCTTGGCTCTAGTGAAGGTTTTTTTGGGGCAAGTGGTCATTTTTTATGGTGTTTTTTTTTCTTTATTGTTCCTATAGAGGTGGTTCCCTTCCCTATTGAGGTGGGAAGGTTTTTTGGAATTGAAATAGAGACTCTTGGTGGGATGGCCTTGCCTGGCCTCACCTTGATAGGATGGTTGAGGTTTCTATTTTTTATCCTTCTTTGATGGTTTAGGGAGCTAGGGTGGTTTGGGGAGCCTCTCATATCCCCATTGTTTCTACTGCCTCTTTGATGGTTAATAATTTGTGGCAGTATTTTTTGATGGTTTAGCGATCCATATTAAAACCCAAAGTTATGGTTTGGGGAGCCTTCAAAACCCCATGAACCTCCTTGCTTAGGATATTTTTTCCTTGATGTAAGGATTCAACCTCTTGTGTTGGGTTCTTGGGGGCAGCTAGTGCTTTGTTTGCATTGTATTTATTTGTTGTTGTCTATTAGTTGGCTTTAGGGCACTGGTCTACAATTTCTCTTTTTTTTGTAGCTTCTCTTCTTAGTTGGGTTCTATACCCCCCTCAAAATATGACTATTAGGGATTTCAGGTACCCTCAAAACCTTCTTTTTCCTTAATCTGAAACAATTTTGGATTTTTATCACCCAAAGTGATAAGGGGTATGTTATGAGGATCTAAAGATGAAAACATAATTTGTAAATAACTCATTAATATTAGGCACTTGAATCAATGATCCAAGAAAAAAAATATTATGATGATGTAGTGGTAAGTAGATACTTGTACTTAGATTTTTTTAAAATTTCCATTATCTTAGTAGATTCTTTACTTGACGAAGATGGTTTGATAGATTTGGGGAACCATGTGTTGTTCTTCTCTATTAGAACTAAAAGGTGATTATTTCCTTCTTCATACATTTGCACTCACCATGCCCAAGTTTCTTGCAACAAGAATACTTTATTTTTTCTTTCTTAATTTTCCCTTTGTTTGAAGAAGTTTTATGATTCATTTTTAAATCGTACTTTGTCTCCTAGTGCTTTCTTTTGCTTCTTTGTTTGAAACATGTTATTTTGTACTTCTGGAAATGAGGTCTTATGGTCTTAAAGATGTCAATGTGCCTATTTGTATTAAATTATCTTACTCCCTATTCAATTTGGCAATGGTGTTTTCTAGATAAGACATATTCCATATAGTTCTAAGAGCCCTTATGTTTGAGTAAAATATAGATTGAAGTATAGAAAATTCAAGACCTAATTTGGTGAATATAGAAAGAAATAGTTGATCCTCATTTTTCTCTATTACCATTCTTTCAATTTCAACCTTAGTGAATAGATTATCTGTGATGTCAAAAGAATTAGGGCTGAAACGTATGGTATGATTCTCTAACTTGTGGCCTTTCATTTATCTATCTTCCCCCTAAAATAAATGATGCAAGAAAAGCTTCATTTTAAGCACATTAAATAATATTAAATGAAAGAGGAGTTTAGGAGATACATTATAACACAAGAATTTGAATGTTTGATCACATTGTTTAAACCACTTTTACTTATCTTCTTCATTCGTAGATATTCGTCTGTTCCCATTGCTACCTTATACAACCCTTTATTTCTAGCACAACTTATACTATTATTTTCAAGTCATTACTATTAAAAAGTGTTAAAATTATTATAGCCTAATTTGAATCCAAGTTCAAGTTAAATTTATGTAGAAAGAAATGTGGAAGTCCACACGTCATGACACAAACAAACTCTCATTAATTCAATATTGAGAACCCCCATCCCCCAGCATTTTGCACCTTATATGTTTAGTACATTTACATGTGCACTAGAATGAACAAAATTAGTTTATAATTTTAGTGCAATTACAATTCTAATATTGAGCCTAAAAAATTATTCATGCACTCAATATTCAATTTCCAATTAAAGTAACAATAGTTTCAATATTTGATTATGTTACATCATTATTAGTACTTATAGAATTTAAGTTTTCTTTTAAGGGAGGTAGTAAAGAGGTGCTAAAGTTAAGCCTACAGTTGTAGCTAGCTTGGATTTTAACCCCTCATACAACTATATCATGTGACCAAAGGCTAAAATTTTTGGTAGGGTCTCCTCCTACCCTTGCATAAATAACGATGATAAATACCAACTTAAGAAAATTTCAACCTTTGATGAATAATAAAACCCATGAATTATTTAAATTTAATGTCTTGGGTAAAGGCACAAAGTTGTGTCACGTTTCAGGACCATTTATCAACACAGCTAAATTTGAGTATTTCTAAATAAAAATTAAATTTCAACAAACATATGGTCTAGCTAGATTCATTCTAGCTAAGCTAGATAAGTGGTTAAACTTTTCCAATTGGAAATGTCTATTAAATGCATGTTTTATACCAATTACCAAAGAAATAAAATTATTTCAAAAATCGATGTTTCAATAACCCCTACTATTTTTAATGATATTTTTAAAATATAAAAAATACCCATTTGTAGATCTTAGAGACAAGATTATTGTCGTATAAAGTTTATAGTATTTTGATTAGATCTAATATATTTTAATTTCAAAATACAACAAGTAGGTATTTTAACATTCTTTTCAAAATACAACATGTAGGTATTTTAACATTGGAGAAGATGTTGCTTCAAATAAATAAATAAAATAGTAAATCATATAAAAAAAAATTAAAATTTATATTTAACACTAGAGGAGAGAGTCCTCTTCAAGAATATGTAATTTTGTTTCTAAATGGTGTAGGTTTGATAGGGGAAATTTTGTGGGAGATGAAAACTATCAATTTCAGATAAGTTCAACTTTGAGTAGTTCTAATGGAGAAAATATACATTGAAAACCAATCTTTCTTCTTTTTTGCACTAGCTATACATTTTATCTATAACATATTTTGAAATCAGAGGAAAAATAGATTATTTGCATATACTTGTTTGGTGGGAACTAGACCCCAGATTTTCATCAGTTTTCAGCAATTGAAAAATGACTTCAAAAATTAAAAAACTATGTCAATTCTTATTCAAAAAAAATTTAAAAAATTATAGGAATAAACTTCATCCATTTTTACACATTTCATCAGTTTACATCATCCTCAAATTCTAAATAAAAATGCCAATTTTTATGTTGTCGTCACCTTTATGTTGGATGACAAATCTATTTGGCTATATGTCTACTATCTCAAATTATGTGACCCTCCTTGGTTCACAACTATCCTTGAATTTTAGAGATTACATCATGGGAACGGGAGTGGGAGGAAATTTAAATTCAAGTGTAGGTGGGAAACCAATTTTGTAGGTGTCAGATGCTACTATAGGAGCTCGTGAAGGTGGTCCTCATGCAAACCAAGATAATTAAGACACAACAAACAAGGATGGGGTCACATGCGACAGATAGAAAGATCTAGGTAAAGTGGACATGGGGATGGCAGGGAAAACAAGCTCTCTCCCTAGTCTAGATGTGATTTATGAGGCTCAGTCTTGTGATAAGGAAGATTGTGCCTGGCACCATCCTTGGTCTACTCTATTAAGGATAAATCCCACAAGAAAGTCTCTTTTCCCAGTTATAAAGGACCTATCTAAAGAGGAAACGGGTAACTATGCTATTTCTCTACCTGATGAACTGATTGGCCATAATATTGCAACCATCTCTCTTACTCTGGTTGGAAAATTTGTCATGTTGAGGCCTAATATTGACATAGTTAGAGCTTTCACAAAGAAAAAATAGAACCTAAAGGGCCAAGTTGAAATAAAGGCTATGGCGAAGGCCTTTCTATCTTTTGAGTTCTCATGCCAGGAGGACTATGCCAAGAACTTATGTGTTGGCATATGGGCATTAGGGAAATCATCTTTGGCCTTGCAAAAATGGTCTCCAAATCTAGACCTTAATTATTCATTCTATATCAAAGCTCATGTTTGGGTAAGGCTTCCATAACTCCCTCTATAATTTTTGTACAAATACGTCTTCGCTGGAATAGCCAAATCCTTTGGAGAGCTTCTATCAATTGACCCAGTGACGGTGGACAAAAGGTGTCTAACCTATGCCAGATTATGCATAGGGGTGGAAGAGAGGAAAGACATGCAAGTGGTCATATAGATTCATTCTAAACTAGGAAAAATATTACAGAAACTAGATTATGAAAGTGTGCCCTTTGCTTGCTTTCACTGCAAGAAAGTAGGATATGTAGCTAGAATGTGCCAAGTTTTATTAAAGGAAAAAGTCAGGAAGGCACAAAGGACAGTAGGAAAGACAAAGGAAAAGGTACCAAAAGCCCCAACTTTGGAAAAAATCTAGATGTTTCAAGCCGAGTCTACAAAAAACACCAACCAAGTTTGGAAGAAAAAGGATTCAACAATGGTTATCCCTGAAACACAAAAGAAACAAGATGAAACAAAAGACATCAACAACAAAGATAAAATGGTGTACCTCATACATCAGAATGATATTGCCTCAGAGAGAGTGGAGTTTCAGCCCTCAACTGAGTCTTAAAATGCGCTAAAAGGAAACAATATGCAGGAACCCTCAGGAGTGGATAGTGTCATGGAAGAACAAAGAAAAGGAAAAGGGATTGACTCAAGCCCCACCCCACATGAGATGGACTTCTTCTCATTTGCACCTGGATCCCTTGAACCTTCCTAGGATTTTGGAGTGTTTTTTCCCATGCAAAACAATCTGATGGGTGATTTTTTCCATGAATCAAACCCTAGCACAGAGAAAGAATAACCAGAGCATGTATTCAAAATGGAAGCACTTCTAAAATCAGTCACCCCAGGGCTGCTCACAAGAATGGAAGAACTCTTTGTGAAATAAAAAGAAGAGACGATGGGAGAGTGGACTAGTGTCAAGAAGAAAAAGAACAGTAGGGACCCCTCCCCGGTATCCCCAGTAGCAACTAGGAGCAAGATCAACGAAGACATGGGTGTCGAATAAAAAACTCTAGGGAAAAAAAAATCAAGCCAGATTTGGCAAGAAGAAGCCTACAAGAATATAGTAGATGGAACCCAAAAGACCATCCAGGATGCATGCACATACAGTAAGAGATGAAGATAATCTCTTGGAATATTTGTGGACTTAATGGCCCACATAAGAAGGATGTACTATGGAATATGATAAGGGATCATAGACTAGATATAATGTTAATCCAGGAAACTAAGATGAATAAGGAAAATATTGAGTGCATAAAATTCTGTAAAACCATGGATATGGTTGCCACCAGTTTGGAAGGAGCCTTCAAAGGTCTGATGACTCAATGGAACTCTTCACACCTGAAGGCTGAAGTCGTTCATGAAGAAGGTAATTTTTTACTTTTGAATTTCATGAGTATAAAGGATAATGAAAGTTGGTACATTATGAATATATGTGCTCCTAATTCAAAAAAAGGGAGAACATATTATTGGGAAAAACTTAGAAGCATAGCTTTCATGTTAGATATTTTTAAAGGTATTATTATGGGGATTTTAACACCCCCCTCAAAGAGGGGGAAAAATAGGGAGGCATCAACCCAGATTTGGAAAGTAGGCAAGATCTTATGGACTTCATTAATGATCAAGCCCTCTTATATGTGGAACTTCAAGGTGTGAGCTTTACCTGGAGTAATAGGAGAATAGGGAAAGAGTGCATCCAATTCTGGCTAGATAGGGCTTTGATCACTATTGATTGGATGAACTCTCATAATAGTAACTTATTTTCCCTGGTGCGGATTGGGTCAGACCATTCTCCCCTAGCTCTTACTTTGGACCCTCTTATTAAGCAAATAAATTTCCCCTTCAGGTCTGAAAAGATGTGGACTACTCATCCTAATCTCAATAACAAGATTTTGGAATGGTGGAATATTGATGTTAAAGGATTTTCTATGTTCAAAGTGGCTAAAAAACTTAGACACGTCAAGATAAACATTAAGCTTTGGAATAAGAGAGAGTTTGGGGATGTATTCTCCTCCAAAGAGAAGGCCATATCGGATCTCTATCAAGTCCAAGAGGAAATCTAGAGAGACGGGTATGATGAGGACAAATTGCATCAAGTAGAAATCTTTCTTTTGGAGTACCACAATTTGATAGGGAAGGAGGAGATGTACTGGAAGCATAGATCTAGATCCATATGGTTGAGGGAGGGAACCAAAATACGTAGTTCTTCCACTTGTCCACTATGATAATAGGGTTGCCAACAGGATCAGCAACATCAAAAGGCAGAACCAAATCTTGCAGGATGACAAAGACATATCTACTACTGCAATTGATTTTTTCTCTTCCCTTCTTTCTAAAGACCAAGACCTCTCTAAGGAGGACTAGGAGGACCTCTTGAGCAACATTCCCAAAATCATCTTAGAAAATCAAAACAAAGTCCTGATTGTTATTCCTAATTTGGAATAAGTTAAAAAAGCCCTGAATTCTCTTCCTAGAGATAAGTTCCTGGGCCCAGATGGTTTCCCTATATTTTTCTTCCATACGTACTGGGAAATATTCAAATGTGATGTGGTCAAAGTGGTGCAGGAATTCTATGGATCCAAAAACCTTCTTAAGGAACTCAATGCTACTTTTCTGGTTCTCAGCCCTAAAGTTTCTGGGGTGGATTCTTTGGAGCTCTTTAGACCCATAAGAATATGCAACTCTTTCTACAAGATAATCTCCAAAGTCATTACCATCAAAATTCTCAAAGCACTCCCCTCTATCATTTCTCACCAGCAATCATGATTTGTTCTTGGAAGATAGATTCTTGACTCCATTATGGCGATCCACGAAGTGACCCATTCCTTAGATGCTTGTAAGAGGGAAGGATTCCTTCTCAATCTGGAATTTTCCAAGGCCTATGACCGGGTTGACTGGTCTTTCGTATTGAAGGTTCTTGGAGATTTTAGTTTTAATAGGAATACTTATAAGATCATCCATCAACTCATCTCTTCTCCCTCATTGGTGTTGCTAGTCAATGGGTCTCCTTCTACTTTCTTCAAAGCTTCTAGGGGTTTGAAACAAGCAGATCCCCTGCCTCCTATTCTCTTCATTATTTTGGCTGAGTGTCTTGGGAGATTGATAACAGATAAAAGGAGAATTGGGGAGATGAAAGGCATCAGACCATCCTCAGGTATCACTATTTTCTCTCACAAGAAATTTTTTGATGACATCATTGTAGGAGGGGAGGCTTCGGTGAGAGAAGAAAGAGTTGTTAAATACCTTCTGGACTCCTATACTAGAGCCACAGGGCAATCTATCAACTGGAATAAGAGTTCTCTCTTCTATATCAATACCCATGAGGTTAGACAAAGGAGAATTATAGATATCTTGGGATGCGGTATTGGGTCCCCCCCCCCTCTAATTACTTGGGTCTCCCTCTCGGTGTAAAGCCCCCTAAATAATTTTGGAATAAACTCATTGATAGATTCAATGGGAAATTGGCTAGTTGGAAGGGGATCACTCTCAGTCAAGTGGGAAAAATTCAGTTGGTTAAATATACTCTTCAAAACTTGCCAACCTATGTCTTAAGCCTCTTCTCTATTACTTTTAAAGTTGTGGAAGTAATGGAAAAACTTCAAAGAAGATTTCTCTAGTCAGGGGTGGAAGAGCATAAGAGATTTCCTCTGATTTCCTTGGACAAATGTTTCCGCCCTAAAAGTGTCAGAGGTCTTGGTATCAGGAGAATCAGGCCTTTCAACAGAGTGATGCAAGTGAAATAGATATGGTGCATCTTCCATGGAAAGGGCGAATGGAGAGACTTATTTAAAGATAAGTATCTTTCTAATGACTATTTGAGATATTTATTTGATTGTGATGAAATCCCGAAAGGCTCTTTTATCTGGAATGTCTTCCTTAATGCTAAAGATTTAGCCAAATCTAAAGCTAAATGGAAAATTGGTAATGGCCAAACTAATAATTTATGGAATGACAATTGGCTATAGTTCAGTCCCTTGAAGAACTATGAGCCCTTTAGAATATGGAAGGATGAGTGCAACTAGCAATTTGACTCCTGGGTCTTCAACTATAAAGTGGAAAATACTTGGGTGAAATTTCCCTCTATCTCCCAGGATTTTTCTCCCCTTACCATTGCTCTGAATGTTATTTATTTGTCCCCTAATTAGGATTTCTTGATCTAGGATGGATCCGCTAAAGGTACCTTCACAGTTTCTTTAGCCTAATCTTACCAGATGCAATAGGAAGTCAAGCCATTTTGGGCTAAAGCCTGGTTCCCTAGCCTTATCCCATAAATTAATGTCTTCTTCTATATTTTTCTTAAAAACCGTATACTTACAGTTGATAACCTTTTAAAGAGAGGCCTCCCGATCCCCAATAGGTGTGTGCTTTGTAAGTGTCAAGCTGAATCTGTGGACCACTTATTTCTTCATTGACCCTATTTCAAGTTTTTCTGGTAGCACATCCTCTCTATTTTTTGGTTGCAATGGTATTTTCCTTCCTCTATTAAGGACCTCTTTACCTACTAGTCCCTACCTTTCAAGCATACTTCTTTTCACAAAATATGGACCTGGGCTCTCCCTCAACTATACTGGGGAGTTTGGAAAGAGCGTAACAATTGTATCTTCACGGACTATAGTGGTCCTCCCAAAATCATTTTTGAGAAGATTCATCATGCTTTATTGGAAAATTATGTTTCCTGTGGACGTACTAACCCTTTTGCAGGAAAAGACAACTTTGTTGATACTAAGAAGACTAATGATAAAAGACAGAATTGCTCCTAGAGCTATCCCCTGTAAGGCTAGTTTAAAGCCAACTTTGATGGCGATGCCAAGGGTAGCCTGGGAAAGGCAGGAAGTGGTGGTGTGATCCAAAATTATTTTGGTAAGGGAACTATTTCTTTTTTTTGTCATCCTCCCACTTGGTACCCAAACCAATCACTATGCGAAAGCCAATGCAGCCCTCCAAGTTACCAAATTAGCCCATGATTTGGGGATCAAAAAACTATGGCTAGAAGGTGACTCTAGCAAGATTATAAACTGCCTCACCAAGTCACACCCACTATTGTGGACTATCCCTGGGTATATTCATGAAGATGGGGGACCCAAAAAGGTGCCAAACTTGTTTTTGGTCCCCCAAAAGCCATAGAGTGAACACCCTATAGCGTGCACATGCTATAGGGCGCACATGCTATGGATTTGATTGCCTGAGCCTAAGGCTAGGGAAATCAAAGCCAATAGGGAGTACACCCATTGTAACATTGTGAAAAATTCTTAAGGGAGGGAGGAAGAAAGCCTAACAGGCCTTGCCAAACCAATTTTAGCACTAGGCCAATACATAAAATGTAACATTTAAGTATAAGTTGTTAGTAATAACTGAGAGGGGGGGTGAATTAGTGGCCTCAAAAATTTACCCTTTAAGATTCAATCCACCAATTAATACACCTCAGATTATTAAGTCCCTACAAGATGTATACCTTTGAAATGCTTGAAACAAATGATTGTTTGTCGGTTTACCTTGTATGTCCTTCTTCTCCTTGATTACCCATAGACAGTAAAAATTATTTACCGATGCTCAGTAAATATGCAGAGTATACCAATCAATCCATAAATGCATATGTGAAATTTAAAACAATAAAGTAATAAACCATACACACATAACACAAGGATTTTAATGTGGAAACCTTGTTAAGGGAAAAACCACTGGGACCGGTACCCCAAATTTTCACTCTTCTGAAGTGAGCCCTGTTAGGAACCAACCCTACTAAAGGTTACAAACACATGGTTAAGTGAGACCTTGTTAGAGGATTTTTATACATAGGTTGTCACTAAGTATCTGGCATCTACACTACCATCCTTGAATCAGTCTCTTGACTGTCAATAGGCTTTATGCTAATCTTACTACCATCCTTGAATCAACCTTCTTCTTAAACTGTCAATAGGATTTAGGTAAGACCGATGCTACTATCATGAGTCAACCTTTTTGGTAATCTGTTAGGATATACCTCAATTATAAAAGACTGTTAAGTCCTGCTCTGTTAAGAGACTTAATGTTTCAATGGTTAAAATGAAACACAATGACTTGTTTCTAATGCAACTTTGAATTGCAGATATTCAGATCTATTTACGTACAATACCTCTCTGATCAATGTTCAATTTAGTTCCTTTGTACTTCACACTTTCTACTCTTTGATGCTGTGCTTTACTATTTGTCGATGTCTACAGAATTCTTTAGCTCTCCCTTAGCTTGATTGATCAGGACTATATGAAGCTTATCCTTCATCAATTTCTCTTCAGCATCTTTTCTCAATTCACTTCCCTGTGTCTAAGTGCTTGTGGAAATTAATTATGCTTGTCTCTTATATAGACATGATATTCCTTAATTCTTGGTTCTTGATTCTTGATTCTTGGCATGACAAACAATCCAGCCAAATTGATTTACGACTTTAACTCCTGATTTATCTCATAGTTATCTTCTTGCCAACTGTATAAATCAATTTCTTTAATTGTGGTCAAATAAAAAAAACAAAACAACTAGTTAAGTCTATCCTTAAGCTCTGCCAGCTAGATATTTTGTCATTTTCTGATCTCTCTGTTCTGTCGGTCAATTCTACAGTTCATCGCCGGTGACAACTGCTAGTTCCGTCGGTGCAACTTCAGTTAGCTTCGAGATCTCCATCCATCGGGCATCATTGGATCTTGCTCATCGGGAAACACTATTTTTATCTTGTCAGGCATCCTTTGATTCTTCTTCGTCAGGAAACACTATCTTCTACTCGTCAGGCATCACTGTGACTTTATCTCTGTCTTTACCAATTGTGTGCACTCTGTCGGTGTTGTCTGTCACTTAGTGAATACTTGAATTTTATGCATTATTGAAAGCATAACCTCTGTTACATTGATTCTCTAAAGTCTTTGGCATTATGTATATGACCATATAGATGATATCAAGTTGACATTAATGACAATACAAACCATTAACTGATTTAATGTCTTGCATCATCTTCAACTTAACATTATCAAACGCTCAATCAGTTACATGTCATCAATCTCTCCCTTTAGCATGGATGGAAACATACTATATTATCACACTATACTATTTCTAATACAACATGAAATACAGTTGTTGAGATTCATCAAATTACCAAATAGTTTGTTTTGATAACTAAAAAAATTTCTGACCGCTGGTAAGCTCTATGTTAGCTTAGATTTGATTCTTGCAGCTCTTCGTTTCTTCTTCTGATGTGTTGTGTCCTTTTTTTTGGTGTCAATTTCTCTCTCTTCTTCTTTGATGTCTCTGTCTTTTATTTGCAACTTTTATACAAATACTCTCCCTATGGATATGATCTCTCCCTATTTGGAGTAATCTGATAATGAATAGTTTCTGATGATAATATGGATACATTCTCTCCCT
>MU225537.1:4971913-4984471 GCA_018584345.1 Thuja plicata
TAGCAGATCTACTGGAAAAGAATAGTGCACTATGTGAAGAAGTCAAAATTTTGAAAAAGGAACAAGAAGCCCAATCAATAAGAATGTGTGAAGTTGTTGAACAGAAAAAGAAAGCCGAAGATGACAACACTATGGCAGAAGAAGACAAGAGAATGCTGACTACCAAACTTGATGAAACAACACATGATATGCAAACCATGATAGTCAATCAAGTGGACATGGAAAATCAACTACTACTTGTGAATCAGGAGATCAGTAGGAAAGACTTGGAGATTGTTAATCTTAGATCTGAGAACATTCAATTGAAAGATGAATTGAGATTTGAGAAAGAAATCAATAATAGAGTGAATGATCCGAGTGCAGCTATGAGCTACTTTGAAAAACTGGTGGAAGCATCAAGAAGACCTAAAGATTCTTCTGGATTAGGTCACACTGAACAACATATAACCACTGAAGATGGAGAATCATCTAAGATAGGTGAAATAAAGAATGCAAAGCCGAGAAACAAGAAACCTATTTGTCACCACTGTGGAAAACCGGGTCATACACCAAACATATGCCAAAGCAAGAATGGTAAGTCCAATCCTAACACTAACTTTAATGGTTATTTTTTAACTATAATAAGTTTGGACATTAAGCACGTGAATGTAAGGCAAAGGCAAGAAAAACACCTAGACTCAATGGTAATTGCTATAATTGTCACAAATTTGGTCATAGAGCACAAGATTGCAGATCTAAAGCTAAACAACAATGGACATCAAAGGTATAAGAGAAATCACCAAGAAAAGGCAATCATTACAATTGGGATTACAATACATGGCATAGTTTTCATTACTATGGTGAGTACAAACATGTTCCAGAAAACTGCATAAGGACACATTTCAGAGGTAAGTCTAAAATTTGGATGAATGGAAGCTTAGTTTGTCACAGTTGTTTGATAATTGGTCATACAAGGAAAGATTGCAAAACTAGAGTACCAGCTCCTACTATTGAGAAAATTAGGGAACAGGTGAACAAGACATGGGTTAAGAAGTCTAAACCATGCAGCAGTGAAGCTAATGAAGCTGAGGTCACCCAATCCAATGGATCAGGTGATCACATCATCTCCAACTAAGAGAAAGAGGTATGTAAGGAACTGTAGTTAAAATTCTTGTCTTACATCAGTTCCTAACATAAAATGTACAAAAGTCCATATTTTCATATGTTAAGATGCACCAGGACATATTTTTGAAGATGAATGCCGAGATGAGTCAATTGCACTGATAGGTGTCGAGTACTATTCATGAACACTAAAGCCGAGTTCTTTAGTAAGTGTCGAGTTTTGTTGGCCGAGTAAATTTTGTAAAGGCCGAGTGTAGTGAGCCGAGTGGCATGAAAGTTGTGTTAAGGCCAAGGATAGCTAGCTTGCACTAACTCAATGGGAAAAACATTTAATGCTCACCTACTCTTACCCTTTCATAGCTTAAAAGGGATGAAAAGTTGACACTTCATTTTTACCTTGCGATTTTGCTATTTACGGAGCGATTGAAGCGATTTGTAGAATTGATCCTAACGAAGCTAGGAATGAAGATTTAATCAGTGTGCCGACAGAAATCTTAAAGTGAACAGTGAATAGAGAATAGTGCAAAGCATCACTTGCCGAGGTATTCTATTTTTCCATCTCTTAAACCCTAAATTTCAGAAGTATGGCTGCAAGTTCTTCCGCACCAGCCAAGAGTATGGAGGCAGAACTAGAACAAATTTAGTTAATTCAGAGTGATGAATGTGAACCTCTCAACTTTTGAGCCATTCCTGGAAGTGTGATACAGAGTGATTTGATGGGAGACCTCTCCCCCATTCCTCCCAAGGTACTTATGATTCATGATGTTCGATCATGCTATATGGTTAAAATTGGAGAAGTAGGTGATAATGAATTGAGGAAATCCTACAGTAAACTATGTGATAATGGAGTTCTGAAGGAAGAATTCAAACACTTAGCCGAAAAAGGGTTAACTCATGTCCTAGATTTTCCCCAAGGTTTTAAAGATGAATGGATAAAATTTATCCTTAGCTGAGTTCATGACATGAGCATGTGGCTAGACAATGGACCAGTCAAGATCACCAAGAGTATGATTCATCAAGTGATTGGATATCCTATAGTGAATGGAAAGCAAACCATGACGGATAACAACAAAGAGGAAATTACATTGAACACTAGAGCAATATGGAATAACAAAGGTATGACTATCTCAATGATTACTGATCTAGAACTAGATTTTGGAGTAAGGGTAATTGTACACAAGTTCTATCAGTCCAACAGATTGGATAGTGTTCCCTGTACAGCACTTGATCAGGCATGGAAAATTGTGAAGAAGAATCACACATATGATCTTGCCAAGCTAAAATAGACACAGTTAGCCAAGAACCTTGCATCAATCAGAAAGGATAAGAGCTCATCATGTAAGTTTGGTTCTTTACTAGTTTGTATATTCTTCTACATTCAGAATACATTTCCTACTCTAGGAAATATTGTGTGGAAAAAGGATAGGCCCATTACAGTTCAAATTAGTGAATGTATAAAGAAACTAGGGAGCAATTTCAATAGCATTATGGGTAGTTATTTTGTAGAATTCAAGAAGAGAATGAGATTAAGGACTAGGATTCCTAAGTCACTAGTGGAGAAACACTATGAGGAAATCTATTTTCTTGTTGACACAGATAACACTTATATCAAGGCAATAATTCCTAGAATAACATGTTTGGAGCCATTTCCATATGAGATTAATGTTGATGATGCATCAGCTGCCATCATTGCACTCTTAGCCAAGGAAATTGACACCACTGCAGAGAGATGTGGAAACTTTGATGAAGCTAAGGCTAAGATCTCTAGAAGTTTGAATGAAGGAACAATGGAGAGGAAAAGAAAGAATATAGTGAAAAATCTGAAGAAAATGGTTGGTTTGGGTAGTGATGAAGAACCTGAGGATGCACCTCTAGGTCTGTCCATTGGACAAGGTGAGGATATTTCTACTGAGGAGGAAGTCAGTGCATCAGAAGAAGTTTCACAGAAAGCTAAGGGAAAGAAGCCATCAATTGTTATAGTAACCAAGCCTAGTCGAGCAAAACCCAAGGTAAAACCTCCTGCAGCTAATCATCCAAGGAAAAGAGAATATACTGTCACTTCCCCTGTAGAAGTGCACACAAAAGCATTTGGTAAGAGAAAAGTTGCTAAAAGTAATTCTGGTAAGGAAGCAAAGGTTGCTCCTAAGGCTGTACCGAGTGAGCCAGCAAAGAGACCAAGAAGGAAATTAAATTTGAGACTAGATAGTGATAAGGAGTTGACAGAAACCTATGAACCCTCAAACATACCTAAAGCTCAATTCAAGAAACCAGCAAGCATTGATGAGGTATGTGATACTTTAAGGAATTCAGCAGGGTTAGCAACATTCAAGTTCATCAAATATGACAAGTTGAAAACAACAGATAGGCACAAAGTTTAGGAAGCACTCTTGGACATGATGAGCACCTTTAAATTGACTCCTACAGAGATAGGAAATCATGTGCCTGATCAACTATATGATTTTTTGTCAAGAAAATGGGAATTTGCACTTGCCACTAAGAGACAAATCTGAGAAGGAACATTAGCCAAAATAATTCCTGACTTGACCTCTAAACAACGAACCAAATTCATTGAGTACAAGAACAGGTTTGTGCCAAAACTTAGAGGATATGCTATTTTGAAGAATGCCATAGAAGGTTTAGTACAACAGAGCACAAGGATCTAGAAAGAGATTTTTGGATTGCTTATTCTAGAAGACAAGAAATCTAGTGAAGGGACATCTGAGCCAAAGGAACAAGCCGTTGAAGAAAAGACTACCCCTGAACCACAGATAGTCAAAGATCAAATTGCCACTGAACAGGAAAAGACTAAGGATACATTAGATACAACACACACTGTTGATCTGATTGCATATAGTCCTATGGATTATCTAGTTGATGATCCAAGCAATTTGAATGCCGAGGAATAACAGATGCCGAGTGGAAAAGACACTGATTCATCTATTAAGGCAACTGATACAGAAGAGGGGAAGACCAAAGCATCTGAGGAAATAATTGAAGTTGTTAGTGATCAAAAAGGTGAAGGACAACAACAAACAACTGAAAAAGAGGTAACTTCACAAGATCCACCTATTTTAGAGGCTGTAAAGATAGTTTTAGATAGTGGATTTGTAACAACAGAAGTTGTTGATAAGCCTAAAGAAGAAGAGGCGGCACAAGTGTTGGTTGAGCTACCACACTCTGCATCATCCACTCCCAAAGGTCCTAAAACTAGTGGTATGCCAAATCCATAGACTATATTGACAGAATTAAAGGAGGCATTGGATAATGAAAGTGTCAAAGGGAAAGACATTATGCTACCGAGCATAAATTCTCCAGAAATGAAGAAGAAGAAGATCTTGAAGAAGAAGTCACAAATTTTAGATGTAACATTAGATGAGGTCATTGTCATTCCACAATGGGATCCCAATGAGTTATCTTTTCAACAAATTGGGACTCTTCAAGAGTTACTTAAAAGGAAGAAAAGATAGGAAGAGATGAAGATAGAAAAAAAGCAAAAGCAGGTGTTGCATGACATCAAAGACATATTTACAAAGGTTTTTGACTTAGAGGATGAAACGCCTCAAGCTCCAATCATGGATCAACTTGTCACCATTGTATAGAAAGTAATAGATGAGGACATAGAAAACAATGAGAAGTTTCTACAATGGTCCCGGAGAAGATTTGAGAGAAAATTTCTAGAGAAGATCTCAGAAGAGATAGCAGCAAAACATGTTGAACTTTCTATTCTTGTAGAAACTTTAGAGAAAGTTACAGCCAATGTTTATTCTTTGTATAAGAAATTATGTGATGTTGAATTTTTCACAAAGGATAATTTACAGATTGTTGAGAAGCTACAGTTAGATTTAAGATCAACTGGTAATACTTTAGGTAAAGATACTACCTCCAATTCTTTACATTTTAATAAGTTGATAAATGCACAAAGGAGAATAGCCGAGCTTATGGCTGAAGATGGTCGCATAAGGGCCAAGTTGGTAACTATTCAGACAAGCTTGTTGCCTCATTTGGAGGTAATACAGACGGAACTTTCAAAAGCTAAGGAGTTATCATAGAGCAGTGCTAATCTATCGACTGCAAAAAGTTTAGTGAGTCTAACTGCCAAGCTAGAAATAAAACTAGAAGTTATGAAGGTTGCAAAGGAAAGCTGGGATACAACATTTGAATCCACCCTGCAGCTTCATAAGAAATATTTGGATAAGAACAACTTAACCCCACCAGCAATTAGTGACAAAAACAAGGGGGAAATTATTACTATGGAAGGAGAAAGTTAGTAAGGAAGTTGGTAAGGAGTTATGAAAGGATACATCAGTACAACATAGGTACACTTGTATATAAATTTTGATAAATTTTGAAGGCATGTAAATTTTTTTTGTATAAGTATATTCCTAGGGGGAGTACTTAGTGTACTCAGGCAATACTTTTGATGAGATGTACAGAAGTTATGATAAGTGCTTTTGCCACTAATATCAAAGGGGGAGATTGTTAATCTCTAAGTTATGTTGATGATTAGTGACCAACACTTAGTCATTTCATTAGGCAGTTTTAGTTGGCTATCACTGTGACCGAGCTAAAACTATGTAAGGTCGAGCAACATTGCCGATTAGTTTTAAGTATGCCTAGTCACATTGCCAAGCCGAGTTACATTGCCGAGCCGAGTAAAGACAGAGATGATAAATGTCGAGCAAAAGACAGTCAAAGTGCTGAGCAAAATAGTTTTTGTATACTTGTCAGGAATGATACAAACTTCAAGGATAAGTGATCCGGCCGACTTGTATAAGATTTTTGGGCCGACTAATGTACGAATTTAATATTCTTATACGAAGTTAGTTATGCATTTAATTTTTTTATCCAATGCATGACTCATTGTAAGCATTAATTATTTTACCATCAAGGCATGGATATTAGATCTTGATCGTTGATCTACATCTCACTGTCAGATCTGTATAGATATATTAGATTGCTTTGAAACCTTATTATGCATGTATGTGCAAGAGGCTGGAGAGGAATTTTTGAAGTGACTACATTTTGATGTGAAATGCACAGAGGGTTATTTTGTTCAGAAGCAGAGATCAAGCAGAGCATAACACAGTGAACAACAGAGTAAAGGTATATTAGATTATAAGATCAGAAGAGATACCGAAAAGAGAAGATCTGTCATCAACATCAGAGTTCATATCAAAGGATCAATACTTGAGACTTTCTAATCATTGTATCAGGTGAAAATCTATTAATAGAGTGGTTTTTGTAGGCCTTTATTTATCTCTTAATAGAGTGCTTACTTCATTGTAAGTTTAAATCCTTTAACAAGGTAGATTGTAATGATCTATAGCTTTTAACAGAGCAGACCTTTAACAGGGTAGATTACATTTTGTAATCAAACATTGTAACCTTAACAGGTACACTTTATTATTGCAGTAGTGGAGACTTTTGTGGGTGTCATCCCCACCCCAGTTTTACCTATTTGGGTTTCTGGGTTACCAAGTTATTGTGTTATGTGTTACTTATTTCATGGTGTGGATGCTATCTGAGATTACATTAGATTCATTTATGTATGAATGTGTTATCAGTTTGTTTTAAGTGTTTATATTTGAAGATCTGATTCACCCCCCCTCTCAGTATCTTGCTTTCCCATTATTGTATTTCCAACAAGGGCCTCTTTAGACCCCTTAGAACACATTAATCATCGTAGGACACACTAATGGGCTCTAATGTGTACTAGTGTCTCATAAGGGGTTTTAATTGGTTCTAAGTGGTCCTAGGAACCCTTAGGACCCATTAGGACACATTAGGACCCCTTAGAACACATTAATAGTCATAAGACCCATTAGAGAGAGAGAGAGAGCATTAATCATCATAGGACACTCTTTAGAGTTCTAAGTGTTTCTAATATATCATAAGGGGTCAAAATGGGTCCTAAGTGGTCCTACAATGCTTTAGGAACCATTACAACCCCTTAGGACACATTAGGACCCATTAGGATCTCTTATGACAAATTAGGACCTCTTAGGACCCCTTCAAATTCATTAATCATTATAGGACGTACTAATGTGTCCTAATGTGTCCTAATGTTTCTTAAGGGGTTCTAATGGGTTATAAGTGGTTCTAGGAACCCTTAGGACTGATTACGATCCCTTAGGAATGATTAAGACCCATTATAGCACATTAGGACCCATTATAACTCCTTAGAACACATTAATAGTCATAGGAATCCTTAGAGAGAGAGAGAGAAGGTGAGGACCCATTACAACCCCTTAAGACACCTCTCTCTACATCTTGAGGGTCATAAGGATTTTCAAGGGGTCCTAGGATATATTAATGTGTCCTAAGACCCCTTAACATACACTAATGAATGATAAGGGGTCTTAAGGGGTCCTAAGACACAATAATTTGTCCTAGAACCCCTTATGACCCCTTACAGCCCTTTAGGACCCCTAAGATACATGGTAAGAGGTCCTCAGGGGTCCTAGGACAAATTAATGTGTTGTAGTATTCCTTATGACCCCTTAGGACCCATCTCTCTACATCTTAGGGGTAGTAGGATTGTTAAGGGGTCTTAGGACACATTAATGTTTCCTAGGACCCCTTAGACCCCTTACAATCCCCTAGGGCCCCTTAGCACACACTAATGAATGGTAAGGGGTCCTAAGGGGTCTTAAGGGGTCCTAATACACATTAATGTGTTCTAGGACCCTTCATAACCCCTTACAAACTTTTAAGAAACCTAAGATATATGATAAGGGGTCCTAAGAGGTCATAAGGGATCATAGGACACATTAATTATGACCCCTTAGGACCCTCGAGGACCCCTCTCTCTAAATTTTAGGGATTGTAAGGGTTTTTAATGTGTTTTAGGACTTCTTAGACCCCTTACAATCCCTTAGAAAACCTTACCATACACTAATGAATGGTAAGGGGTTCTAAAGGGTCGTTAGTAGCCTTAAGAGGTCCTAGAACACATTACTGTGTTGTAGGACCCCTTACAACCCCTTACAATAAGCTAATGAATTTTAAGAGGTCCTAAGGGTTTCTCAGTGGTCTTAAGGGGTCCTAGGATACATTACTGTGTCATAGGACCCTTTAAGACCCCTTATCATACACTAATGTATGACAAGGGGTCTTAAGGGGTTGTAAGGGGTCTTAAGGGGTCCTATGACACATTAATTTTCCCTAGAACCCCTTATGACCCCTAAGGACCCTTGATCACACCTAATATGTAGGGAAATGGGTTATAAGGGGTCATGGGACCCCTAATGACCCCTTAGTACCCTTTAGGAATCCTCTTTCTACATCTTAGGTGCCATAAGGGTTTTTAACTTGACGTAGAACACATCAATGTGTCTTAGGACCTCTTAAGACCCCTTAGGACCCCTTACCATACACTAATGTATGGTAAGATATCTTAAGATGTCTTAATGTGTTCTACGACACATTAAGGTGTTCTAGGACACATTAATGTGTCCTAGAACTCCTTATGACCCCTTAGGACATTTTAAGATCCCTAAGATGTATGATAAGGGGTTGTAAGTTTTCATAAGGGGTCATAAGGAGTTGTAGGACATAATGTTTCCTACAACCACTTATCACCCCTTATGACCCATCAAGACCCCTCTCTACACCTTAGGGGTTTTAAGGGTTGTTAAGGGTTCCTAAGACACATTAATGTTCCCTATGACTCCTTATACCCCTTATCACCCCTTAGGACCCCTTACCATACACTAATTAATGGTAAGGGGTCCTAAGGTTTCCTAAGGGTCAAAATGGGTCCTAATACACATTAATGTGTCCTAGGACCCCTTTTGAACATTTATGACCCTTGAATACCCCTCTCTCTACATCTTAAGGGTCATAATGGTTGTTAAGGTTTCTTATGACACATTAATGTGTCCTAGGACCCCTTAGACCACTTACAACCCCTTAAGAAGGTTTGTTTGTATGAGAGAGAGAGAGAGAGAGAGAGAGAGAGAGAGAGAATTACAAGATATCACATTACTAATAACAAGGGTTAGGTTTCTATCATACCCTCTAGGTGAGTGTCATCACATATCTAGTATTTTGGGATCCTCCCTGGCAACCATGTAACCCTTGTACCCCCTTTCTGAATAGGGATCCTCCTTGGAAATTATCCATGGTCCCGGTAATCCAACAGGATTATGTGGCCATTAATATATTTTTTTCATTATCTTTTGTTTCCCCCCTTTCCCAGATTCATTATTAGGTTATCACTTTTTACTAACCCACACATAGGATCATCTGACAACCACTTTAGGGTTCCAACACCTATGGTGAGCCACTCACCTAGGGTACCTAGTCCCCTACCCAAACACACAAGCCATGAAAACATCAAATACTTTCAAAAGATCCATCTCACAGGTCTAGGGAACCCTACGGTGCACTCAGGCCACCCGAACAAGTCCTAGCCTTCTATTATGGATTCTATCATAAGACAAGTACTAAAATCACATGAGTAACATCTTATAATGCCAAAAAAACTATGTATAAACATTCATAAGGTAAAAAATATAAGTTTCCACATGCATTAACACAATGTTCCATAACTTGTTCATAAATCTAGGGAACCCTCGTGTGCCTGAAATTTGGCTGAGTTTGAATTTTGTTTTAAATCCCCAAAATCTAAAATTTGCATCTTAACTCCTATTTGGTCCCCCATCTTGGTGCACCCTAATTTGTTCTATAAAGTGTTTGGGCAGCCACTTTGTGGCTTATTTTTCTTCTTCAAATTCATTTTTTGTTGTTTTTCTCTTCATAACAGTGTGTACACGATTCATTGTGAGGTTTTCTCCATCAAAGTGAAGCAAAAAATGGCTCCACGACGTCAACAAGTTTGAACCAGAAGAAGAGGTAAGTGATTCTACAACCATGAATGCTATTTATTTTGAAATTTAGGTTTAATTTTTAGTTTTTCTTCAAATTTGATTGTGAAAGTCTCTTGTGTTAAATATTATGTTTAATTAGAGTTTTAAAATAGATTTTCTTTTAATTGCTAGGAAGGAATGATATCCCGACAAAAAATCCTCAACCAAACCCTCCATCTTCTCATCATGAACAAATGGATGCTAAAAATAACCATGAAAATGAATCCCAACTGCCCTCACCAATTGAGAAACCTCCTCTTAGAACACATGAAAACTTGATAAACCAAATAGAAAAGGGGAAAGCTGAAATAGAATATTTAATTAGGAGGTTAAAAGATTCTATTGGTACAAATCCTAGAAGGGAAACCTTTCAAAATCATTAGAATTGATCTTGACCCACGTAGGTTTAGTTAGTGGGCGACTAAATTTATGGAACGACAAAAGAGAAGAACAAAAAAAATGTTATGCAAATAAATTATCATATGAGGACATAAAAAAAAAAAAAATCACAAAAGCTGACATTTGCAAACTCTTTAGAAAGCCAGGGGAAATTGAAACTCTTAAACCCACATCAAGGAGGATCCCAATTCATTGGTGCTTGAGTGAAGATATAAAAAAAAAAAATTGGGACAGATGGTGGATGGTCTTTGATACCCCTCCCTGTAACAATCATGAGGTTCCTATCTATTTCCTGAGGAAACTCTATTGTGAGTTTGTCCTGAAGGAAGTGCCAAATTATTTTGACTTTCTAGAGTCTCAAGGTAGAGGTGGAGGGTCATCATTTGATAGACCTATGGCACGTCATGACCCTAATGCACTTAGGTTTCCCAGTGGCAAGCCACAGGTGGATCATGTTAGTATTCCTTCCAATGTGAAGGAACACGTGGAGGTGGACACACTAGGCATGATTAGTGCTCTGACACAGACTCTCACTCAGTGCGCCACTCCTCTAGTCGAGGGTGACCATGGTCAGTTGTGAGGGGTCATTTTTTTCATTCTTGTGGATTCTTGTGTACATTTGGTACTACCAAAAGAGAGGAAGAGGATAATGGACTGATGCCTGATGATTTTCTCAATACAACATTTGGCATTGATACACAAGTAAATATTTGCAAGCTCATTAAATTTATTTGATCATATTTCATTTTTAAATGAATGAGTTTAATTAAATTAGTATCTATTGTTTATGATGAAAATTGAGGGAGTGAGTGTCGGTGGCAGTGGGAATGATCACCCAGACCCTTTATACACTACCACGTCAACTCCACAAGTATGTATCGAATAAAACATTTTTTAAAGTATACATTTGATTGTTCTATAATTATATGGATGTTTGTCTCATAACTTATTGTGCATGTACATTAGTTCATTGTTGCGCCATCGACGTTGACTGTAGACAGTGAAGGGCCTCGTTCACATTTTGTTGAGGTATGTTTATTTGCATATTAATTTGATTTAATTGATTATATTTAATTAGTAAATGAATGAATAACTAAATTAGTAGATAAATTATGATCAAAATTCAGAGCCAAAGTTGTCATGACAATGATCACATTCCTTCACCTGCCTTTGTGATGACATCATTTAGTCCACATGTATATATGTAATAATGCATTATAATTAACAAGTCAATGGTTTGTTCTTATATTAATGGTTGTCTTATAAATTACCATACATGTGCACTAGTTTGATGCTAGAGCTACAACATTGACACGGCACACTGAAGGATGCGGTGGCACCTTCACAGAGGTATCATTTATTAATTAGTGGGGTTGTAAAATATTATAGGTATTATTGATAACTACATAATACTCTTTTTGTTTCATTTTCAGTTAATGACAGTGGAGACTCCTCCTTTTGTTCGTGATAGTTTGAATCGTGACGTAGCTGCAGCTATAGCTAGTTCTGATGCATTGACTGAGGTATGAAAGAGATAAATTAATTAGAATAATTATTTTAATAGTTTATATTTAATTTTTAATGATATTAATGTATGTATTTTAAATATTATTTTGATCATTGTTGTAGGGACTCATTACTCCAGATCGTCATCGTGCCCCTTCGGTAGATGTACATAGCGACTATTTGTTAGTGCTAAGAAAATACTCTATTTTATGTCATCCTATAATTAAATTTCTATGTATATTATCTATTGATGTTTATACTTGTTATTTTATCAGGTCAAGCTGCAGAAGAGTCTAGACAGGAGGACTAGTGAGCGCACTCGCAAGAGTACTGCATCTCCATCGACGCAATGATCGAACACAGCCCGGGATTTGTTTTCTTCCCCTTCTGGAAAATGAATAGATTAGGGATAATCATTTTACACCAATATGGCATTACTGGACATATTTTTGTATATTGTATAAGTGAGATGTTCTATATCCATTTGGCTTTCACGATGCCAATTTAACTTTATTGGACATATTTGATCTATGACATTACTAGACATTTTTTCTTTTCATGCTCTACGAATATATCATGTGTACTAATGTAACTACTTTATGTTTATATGGATGTCTTATGCTTTGTAAATTGCTTATCTTATATTTATGTTTGCACTTGTATCTATGTATATTGTTACTGA